>VDFB02247115.1:0-14593 GCA_007258455.2 Sequoia sempervirens
GATGATCTCAGCCAGGAGGAAGTGAATCAGGGGTTGTTGAACTTGGATCAGGGAACTTTGGGTATAGGACAGGATGGGCCACCATTGGAGGCCATGCAGGATGTGCAGGAGATTGGGGTTGGGCAGATGGATACGGATCAACAATTGATTGTCCAGACTGAACAAGAATCTTCTATTGGAGCTTCGAAGAGTGGTGGAGGTGGCTCCCCATTGCCCCTGAAAGGTGGCAAGGATGTGGGGAAGAGCTCTTTGGCCTCCTCTTGTTTAGGTATTCAGCAAAATGAACTGAAGAAAGGGGTTGGTGACAGGACTTCCAAGCTGGGAAGGAAAAAGGATATGGAGAAGATTAAATTAACTGGGGAAACTTTGGTGGAGTCAGGGTCAGTCAAGACTCTTGATTCACATTTTTCATGCCCCCAAAAATGATTGTTCTCTCATGGAATGTAAGGGGCTTGAACAGTGGCCCTCGACAAAAAGTTGTTCGTGATTTGGTTAGGAATCATTCTCCGGATGTTCTTTTTCTTCAAGAGACTAAATTATCTGTAGATAATATGTTGGCCATGGCTCCTAAGCTGTGGAAATATGGTGAATGCCAGTGTGTGGGGGCTCTTGGTGCTTCTGGAGGGGTGGCTTGCTTTTGGAACCCTCGGAAGATTTGCCCCCTATGGTGGATGTCCTCTAGATCCTCTATATCCCTTGTCGCCTCTTGGTATGAGACTGGTGAGTGTATTCTCCTCTCTAATGTGTATGCTCCTGTTGAGTTTCTGGGTAAACAACTTCTATGGTCCCATCTTCGTTTTGTTCGTGGCTTAGCTCCTTACCATCCGTGGGTTATGGCTGGCAATTTTAATGCTATCGTGGAATTGTCTGAGAAAAGAGGTGGAATTCCTAGGTTGGAGCCTTCTGCTCTGTTATTCAGAGATAGCATTTCTGAATTAAATCTTATTGATGTTCTACCTAGTAATGGTCGCTTCACTTGGAATAATAGGAGAATTGGTGAGAGTTGTGTTGTTGAGAGGCTAGATCGTTTCTTGGTTTCCTGTTATTGGGTTGGAAACTTATGGTCCACTCGATCTGAAATTCTTGATTGGAGAGGTTCTGATCATTGGCCTATTAAGCTTAGTATTATCTCTGCACGGGGGCCTCAGTCTCCCTCATTCAAGTTCTAGCTTATGTGGTTACGGGATCCCACTCTTCATGATTATGTGGCTGAGTGGTGGCGGATTGGTAGACCAACTTTTGGTACGGCAATGTACACATTCTCCAAGCTTCTTCAGTTTGTCAAATATCAGCTTAAAAGGTGGAATTGGCGATGTTTTGGTAATATCTTTCATGCTAAGGTTGCTACCCAGGAGGAGTTGAATAATATTACGCGGTTGATTCGTGAGAATGGGGCCTCTAAGGATCTTCTAAGGGAGGAGGCTAAGACTTTGAAAGTGGTTGAGGAATTTGAATTGCGGGAAGAAATCTATTGGAAGCAAAAGGCCCGGGTTGAATGGTTACAGGAAGGTGATAAAAACACCACCTTCTTCTTCAATTCTGTGAAGGATAGGAGGCATGGTAATTCCATTCCTTTTCTGGTGAATGATAGGGGTGAGCGTCTTGCCTCGTTTCAAGAAATCTCTGCTGAGGCATCTCAGTATTTTGCTACTTTATTTAGGGAGGATTCACAAGGGGGCTCTGTTGAGGAAGCACAGGTTCTTTCTTGTATTCCTCAGTTGGTCTCTAGGGAGGCGAATGAGTATTTGATGAAAGATATCTCTCTTGATGAGCTGGAGGGGATTGTGTTTCAGATGAAGAAGGGTAAAGCTCCTGGTCCCGATGGTTTCCCGATTGAATTTTTTCAGGAATTCTAGGATATCATAAAGTTGGATCTTCTGGCTATTGTCCTTGAGTCCCAAAGGAATAAACAGATGCTTCATGCTCTGAACTCCACCTTCCTTGCTCTCATACCCAAGTGTGAAGGGGCTGATAGGTTATCTCAGTTCTGGCCTATCTCTCTTTGCAATGTGGCTTATAAAATCATCTCAAAGTTATTGGCTGAGAGACTGAAGAAGTGGCTTAAAGTGTTGATTTCGGAGGAACAGAGTGGATTTGTGGCAGGTCGGAAGATTCTTGATGGGGTTGTCATTGCTACGGAGACCATCCACTCCATGGACAACTCCCATGAGAAGGCTATGTTCATTAAGCTGGATATGGCTAAGGCTTATGACAGGGTTAGATGGTCTTTTTTTCAGTAGATCCTTGTTGCTTTTGGTTTTGGTGAGGAGTGGATCCAATGGGTCATGAGCTGTGTCACATCTGTTTCCTTCTCAGTTTTGATAAATGGAGATCATTCTGAACTTTTTGGTGCCTCTAGGGGTTTGCGCCAACGGGATCCTCTTTCTCCGTATCTTTTTCTGCTTCTTGTGGAAGGCCTTGGTCGTTTGTTGAAAAGAAGGGTGGAGCTTGGCATCATTCAAGGTTGGCGATGGGGTGGAGACTTGCCTCCACAATCTCATTTGCAGTGTGTTGATGATACTGCCCTGATGGGGATGGCTACTGTTAGGGAAGCTACTAACTTGAGGCAGGTGTTGGACATATATCTTGTTGCTTCAGGACAATTGATTAATGAGGAGAAGTCTTCCATTTTCTTCTTCAACACACCGAGCCCCATACAGAGAAGAATTGCTAATATCTTAAGGTTTCAGATAGGGGTTCTCCCTTTGACTTATCTAGGTTTCCCAATTTCTGTTCGCCATCTTCCCAAGGGTTCTTGGCAGAATATTATTGATAAGCTCCGTGCAAAAGTTAATCATTGGACCCACAGATGGTTGTCTTTTGCGGGGCGGGTTCAGCTTCTCAAGTCGGTGGTGCAAGCTCTCCCTACCTACAAATGTATGCTTCAGGTGGCTCCGATGGGTTTTCTGAGGGAGTTGGATTCTCTTGAAAGGCAGTTCTTATGGGCAGGAAGTTTGTCATCTTCCAAGTGGAGCCTGGTCAGGTGGGATGTTGTGTGCAGCCCAAAGCAATTTGGTGGTCTTGGTATTCGATAGTTTGTGTTATCCGGAGTGGCTGTGGCTGCTAAGCTATTTTGGAGATGGTGTGTGGAACAGGATCAACCATGGGCCAGGATATTATCTCATAAGTATTTCCCGGGGATTCCACAGCAGGATCTCCCTCGTTACCCTCTTGAGGGGAAAGGTTCAGTGATTTGGAATACTCTTCAGAAGGGTGCAAAGCTTATCAAGGAAGGTTTATTTTGGATTTGTAGATGGGGAACCGAAGCTCTCTTCTGGTCGAATTCTTGGGATGGATTCCCTCCACTTACTTCTCAGTTCCCCAACCTACTTCCATTGTGCCAAAGATTTCTCGAGGCTGGCTGGGCTAGGGTGAGTGACTTCAAGTCTGTTGCTTCTTTTGGTCAGTTGGAGGTAGCTCATTGGAAGGATCCCGCAGAGTGGCTAGATTTGGGACTTGCGGAAGAAAGTGTTGAGCTTCACAAGATTCTTCATAGTAGGAGTTGTAGTTCTCTTCTGGAAGAGGATATTCTTGCTTGGACCCATAATCCTAAGGGGGTTTACTCTGTTGCTTCTGGTTATCAGGTGTTATTGGCTTAGAAGCTAACTGGGGTAGAGGTTCATTGGTGGAAAAGGGTGTGGAATAAACTCTCGTGGCCTAAATGCAATTGCTTTGTTTGGACTTTGGCTTGGAATAGGTGCTTGACCTGGGATAACATTCGTAAACGAGGATTTCAAGGACCTTCAATTTGTGTTTTGTGTGGGGGAGCGGAAGAGGATTCTTCACATTTGTTCTTTCGGTGCCCCTTTGTTGTGCAACTTTGGCATTGGTGGTGGGAGGTGTGGAAGCTTCCCTGTATTCATGCCTGCTCTTTGGTTGAATTCTGGGATAGTATGGGAAGACCTCCTTCTATGGCTTCCTTTTTGCAGGAAGTTTGGTTCGTGGGCCCTACCTTTCTACTTTGGCAGATTTGGTTGGAGCGGAACCGCAGAATTTTTCGTGATCAGAAGTTGGTGGGTCGGCAAGTTTGGATGCGTATGCTTGGAATGGTGCAGGAGTCTGTTTTAGCTAAATGTGATGTGGTTTTCCCCTTGGAGAGAGGTGATGCTGAGTTGGTGGCCAGACTGGGTCTTCAAGAAATTCATTCATCTTTTGTAAGTTCTAGGAACTGTAGGCATGGGAAAAAGAGGGTTCAACGGGTTGGAAGGTGGTTACCTCCTCCCAATGGATTTTTAAAGATCAATACTGATGGTTCTTCTAGGGGAAATCCTGGGCCTGCTGGAATTGGTGGGGTTGGCAGGGACTCAGCTAGGTCGGTGATTTTTCTATTCTCTATACATGAGGGGGTGAAGACTGTTAACTTCATGGAGGGTCTAGCAATTCTTCATGCTATGGAGCGGGCCCTTGCTTTGGGATGGAGAAAGGTTATATGTGAAGCTGATTCACAGATTTTGATTAATCTCTTGAATGAGCAAAAGATATCTGATATAAATTGGCAGTTGGCTTCGGTGGTTCAGCGGATTCTTCAGGTTAGTTCTCAGATGGAGGAGGCATCCTTTGTTCACATCCCGAGGGAGTGGAATTGTGCTGCTGACTACTTGGCCAAATGGGCCTCTGAGCATGATAGTGGTTGGAAGGTTGAGGATTGGGATCAGGTTAACCCTGAGCTACATCTGGATTTAGACCGGTTCTTGGAGGAGGATAGGAGGATACATGGGGATAGTTGATGTTGTTTTATGTTGTGGGGTTTTCTCCTTGTTTTCTAGGGCTGGGCCCCTTGGTTATTATTGTAATGCTCTTTTTTGATTTCTAATAAAGTTTTTACCCCTTTGTTTTCGTAAAAAAAATAGCCAATCCCTCATTAAATTAACGTATGGATTAATTTGAACCTAATCACCTAAATCTTCTAGATTTTCCACTCTTGCAATACGAAAATACATTTAATTGATTTATTAAATCCCTATTTTCTTTCAACATGACATATTTAGGGGAATATTCCTCCAAGTTTGAAAATCTCTCCAAGTGGTTGGTCCTTCCAAAAAAGCATTTATCTCCTCTTACATGTCCTTGTGCATTGAGCCAAGTGGCATTTAAGTCATTTTCTTTCCCTCTCCAACAAGTCATTTCATGAATTTCAAAATTCACTTAATATCATTTATTGACACAATCATCAAAATGTACTCAACCTTCAACCTCTCACATGTTGACAAGTGGGTATTTGGCCATTGGTTGAAATTAGTCCCACTTTTCTGGCCTTCAACATTCTACTCATATCAAAGGCCTTCATTCTCATTTGGATCCATTGGAAACTTAGAGCTGTAAGAGAGGGGAACCACCACATGCAAGACCCTGTAGTCACTGGGGTCAAGACGCCAGAGAGGCTGCCCTAACTTACCTCAGCTTAGTGTAATGTATGAGGGTATGAGGATGAGAATGATGAGGATTATGAGGTCCTACAATCACTCTACAATCTCGAATTTCAAGGTGGGGCTAGGCAAGTTAGTTTTTGGGTTCAACTTTGCACCTCAAGGAACTCTCTACCCGAGGACGTCAACGCAGACTCTGACTCCAAAGGCGGCATACCCATGCCTCAGAAACGCTACATGGCCCATAATGGGTCGATTACTACAAATAGAGGAAAGGGTTGAAACACTAATTCAGGAACCACTAACAACCTAGATTTTAGCTTAATTTCTAAGAGGACAACAACACTCATGAAATACCTAAAAGTACAAGTAAGTTTGATAGAGTAGGATATACCAAAGCTTAAGGTGATGAAGATAACTGTGAGAAGACCGTCGCCAACTAGCTCCTCAAAGCACGCCCACCTACACACAGCAAGAGAGAGAATGTTGGGGGGTGATTGTATAGGGGTTTTCCTCAGTCTGACCCCCATTTAGGTGTTCCCACCTCCACAGATAGCCAATGGAAAAGAGATAAAGAAGTAATCAAAATACAAGCACTACAAACAATACTATGCTACTCAACCAAATGATAGAGGAGAGGAGAGGGAAGCTTACCACCTCCACCAAGAGCACTCAAGGATGCTTGGGGGAGAAATGAGAGGAACTCAAGCCTCTGTTGCAATGGTGTGGTTCCAAACTTTCTCTACCAACGTAATGGAGTGTGATATTGTTGCTATGGAATGCTTGGAATGCTAGAATGTGAATGCAAAATGAGCTTGAAGTGATGTAGAGTTCTTCCAATCTTCATCCAATCTTTCATCTAACCTCTAATGCAAGTTCAAAGGCTTGATTATGAAGGAATGGGGAAAGAAATGACCATATTCGAGTCGGGTGGCCGAAGGAGGTGTTACAACTTCACTGCCAATGGGAAGAGTAACGCCTTCGCTGGCTCAGCTGTAGGAATCTGCTAGGGACATAAGCGTGTCACACGGACGTCTACACTTTGCGCAGGTGTCCCCGATAGAAACACTTCCACTGACACACAAAATAGGTGCCAAGTGGACTACCATCAGCGGGCTTAAGTGAATTAAGCCTTTGACTTAGGTTTTCTAAAGTGCAACAAGGAAAAAAGGGGAATTGCACCTAGGGTGCAAATTCACTCTTATACAAGAGCAAAGTTACTCTCTTCACATTGAGAGCTAATTTTATCCATTTCATATCAAGTATTCATCATTTTCATGGTTTCATAGCAAGGTTATGCCAAAAATTTCATCAAGGAGCTTCAATCATCATCAAATCTTCATAAAGCTTGCATAGGAGTTGGGAAAGGGCCAATTTTCACATCAAATTGGCACCAATTCCCCCATGGGATTGAGGGTTTGCTTGTTCAAATAGGATTTCAATTACTTTCTTTGCTTTGTTCTTCAATTTCTTTCCTTTTTGAGCATTGTAGATGAATTTCATGGGGAATCTTGGTTCTTACTTGCATTTGATCTAATATTGTGTTTGTGTAGGTATAGGATTGGGGTTCCACATTTGGCACTAGAAGGAGGGTAAATCTCAAGTTCTTAACACGTTTTTTGACAAAATTCTGTGGTTTTTTTTGTTTTTGTGTGTCTATAGGAAACTGTACCGCTATCAGTCCAGTGACGCCATACAACACCGCTATTAACCCAACGACGCCATACAATGATGCTACAAACTCCAAACTCCGACACTACAACCTTCCCACCCAGAAATTCAAATTTTCAAACTGTGACGCTGGTTTGGTTTTCTGACGCTAGGATTTTCAAACTTCAAACTGCGTCGCTGAGCAAAACTGTGCTACCATCGTGCTCTCTGTTCTACTGCAGAGTGTCACTTCTAGACCTAGCAGCACTATACAACGCTACTGATTTCTTCAAACAGAGCCGCATATGCGGGTTGCGTTGTTGGGGTGGAATAAAAAGCCAAATTTCAATTTTTTTGACATGTGCTTTTTTTCTTTTGATCATTTGGAGTTACTAACTTGTTTTTTGCCTCTGTTTTCTTGAATTAATCAGTTTTGTAGGTGGAGCAAGGAAGCAGCAAAGATGAACTTTGAAGTATAACGTTATTTGTCTATTGTATCAAGTGTCTTTAGACACTTTTGGAAGTAATTCCAAATTTAAGGATTTTACATCTTCAAGCTTTTAGGACTCACTAATTTTCAATTTGGGTTTAAAACGAACAAGGAAAAAGGTTAAAAAGAACTTTAGGAAAATTTACTAGATTTTTTTTAAAGGTTAACAATTGAATAAGCAACTTTCATCTTTCACTTTGGTGCTTTAAAAAGAATCAAATCATTGCTTTAAGGATTTAAAATGAACATGTGCATCTTTGTTTTGTAATCACTTACCCAAAATAATACCATCAAAAAGACGTATGCGCTTCTCTCTCGCCTCACGACGATCTTGAGAATCAAAAGGCTTTTTGGTGATCTTAAGTTGTGTAAGTGATTACCTCCACACTTCAATTTAGATTCTAAAATTGAACAAATCTTGTGAGTGTGAGTGGAACATATTGCATGTGTTCTCTCTTTGTTACTTAAGAAATATTGATCGAACTACGTATATGTTTGCTCGCTTTTGTTTATCTTAGAGGGCCTGCCTTGTGGGGAAAAGTAATCACCCAAGGGAATGACCCAACCAGGAACACGCTAAAGCCAAGCGACTTCCACTCGAAATATAAGTGTGGGTACTTGAGGAAAGCGCAGTATCATGAGGATTATTCCAATGAGAAGGGTAGCAATGGTCTCTTGCCACATGGATGGTCCCCCACGAATGGAATGCCCGCATTAAAACCCTTGTTTAGAAAAAGGCCAAAATCCTTGATCTATTTATTGGTGCAAGAACGGTCATTCTGAAGTCGTCCCACACTTTTATGGATTTTATTAGAAATGGAAAGTATTCCATGGGAGATTCATGGGTATTGATGCTTGGCTGACTCGATAAGTGAGTGCACTATAAGGGGGAGCTTGTGTGGTCAAACATCTAACCATTCGCTAAAAGTAGGCATAGTTGGACTTGTCCAAGTGGGGATTCAACAAATACAGTCTTTCATATCCATAGGGTTGTGCATGTTCTTGGAAAAAAAACACTTTGCTTGATCATAAACATTGGGAAAACAAACATTCAACATTATCATCAAATTTCAAACCCTTTAGGAAGCAAATATCTTTCACAAAATTTAA
The DNA here is from genome assembly GCA_007258455.2 of Sequoia sempervirens. Taxonomy (NCBI): domain Eukaryota; kingdom Viridiplantae; phylum Streptophyta; class Pinopsida; order Cupressales; family Cupressaceae; genus Sequoia; species Sequoia sempervirens. The sequence continues at coordinate 8,617 of VDFB02247115.1, forward strand.
GTGCTATTGCTTGCCCTTGGGATTCTATCCTTAGAGGTTTCTAAGAATTTAAATTTATATCTCAATTTTTCTTTAAATTCAATAATGGAAGAATTTTTCCTTGATTTCCCATAATACACTTTGTGGGATGATGATAAAGAAGTTAGGACATTAGACATTAAGTTTAAAGCCTAATCCATAATTGTTTTGGTAAAAAGAAGTCACATAAAAGCAAAGCTAAGAACAATTAGACCCCACAAATGTGTCAAAATAAAAATATAGAAACCAAACTCAAAGCTCTTAGTCAAAAGATCATCAAAGTACCATATAGCTCACAGATTGAGAGAAAAGATTGTTTTCAACTTTTACAGACGTGCATCAAGGAACAATCCCAATTTGTATGAATTCTTTTATCAACAAAATCCAAATCTTTTTCAGCAATTTGAGCATCTTATTTAGAGTAAAGCATGTTCTTCAAAACTGAGGTCTTGTAAACAAGAGTCTTTTTAGGTACACATAGGATCAAAATTCAACCTTCATCCATCTTTCAAAACATCAATCAAAATCATCTCATCAACAACTCTTGAAAATCTTGGAACCATCCTTTATGCTAGACTTTTTGGCAAATCCATGAATCAAAATCCTTCAAATCAGAATCCTTGAATCAAAACATCAAAAAAAATTGTTTGGTATAGTATGTGTAGATGTATCCTTCTCCATATGCTTAGTTAAATTATCATCAAATCATCTTGTTTTTTTAGGTGTGGGTAGATGCATCCTTCTCCCTACACTTAGTCAAATTATCATCTTGTGAGAAAGTCTATCCCATAGATAACATCAGCATTTCCTGCTTTGGTATGGTATATGTAGATGCATCCTTATCCATATGCTTAGTTAAATTATCATCAAAATCATCTTTGTTTGGTTAAGTGTGGGTAGATGCATCCTTCTTCCTACACTTAGTCAAATTATCATCTTGTGAGCAAGTCTATCCATAGATAACATCCAAAATTTTGGATCTATTTGTTCATTATCCAAAAATCAAAAGGAAACAATCCAAAAGGAAACCAAATCCAAGGTCAAAATCCAAGGGAATCAGAATCCCGAAAATAAAGAAATAAGAAACAAAATCAAAAGAATAAGATCCAAAAGTCCCAAAGTCTAGCACATCCCCTCAAAATTTTTCTAAGGGTTTAATCATGTATCGGCATCCACCTTTCCACGCATTTCACCATCACACTTGGATCGCCAATTATCCTAGATCTTCTCTTTTGGAGCTCATTTTTATGGTTCAAACAAGATCATAACACAAGAAAGAACATGGAGACCAACAAAGAAACATCAACTTCAAGTGACCTAAGTCGAACCAATTCGAGAATTAATCCCATTGGATCAAACAATCCCCTAACCAATCTTCCTTCATCGTCACAAAATCCTCAAGAGGAAGGTCAAGTAGAGGATATCACCAATAATGCCTTCGGGATGACACAATATGAGATCATTGAAATGGTCCAAAATCCCGAAAATCATAGGATTGTCAATATCATGATGAAGCTCCATCCCTCACAATATATGCTTGAATTAGCAAAACAAGGGGCTAAACTCCCTTTCGATTACAATGTGAGTACCATTGTGGAGCAACCTCTTGGGATCATGCCCCCAATTTCATCCACACCTCCATTCCAAAGCATCACTTAACCCATCCCCCAAATTACATCATCCTTTGCTCCAACTCAACCCATTTTTATCAAAGGGAGTGCATTTCTCAATGCACTACAAACACACCCCCTAGTGAATAATCAAGATTTGGATGCAAACACTATCTTGGGGCAACCTGTACCCCAAAATCCATTACATCCATATTTCCCCCTCACCTTTCATGATCCCAATGACCCATCATCATCATTTCACGCAACACCTTAAACCTCTCTTCCTATAACCTCACAAGGAGAAGGTGACTTATTTGGACCAAGGGGCATCTTTGACCCTTCATCTTCATCATTTCCCCAAGCAAGTATGCCACTCACTTTTCCACCACTTCCACCCTTTCCTCCAACATCAACATCACCTCTTGGTTCGGGGTTACCTCCATTACCCCCACTCATTCAAAACAACCCCCCAATCATCAATCAAAGCATCATACTGAATCCTCCCATCTTGCAATCGATATCACAACAACAGATGGAAACCATCCCAGCCAGCACAAGCGAGCAAAGGCATGTCAGCATTACGAATGCCTCAAGAGCATGTGTTCTCTCAGGGACCAAAGCATGTCGGTCGCTGTCCACTACACAAATCTCAATCATCAATACAATGGTGCCTCTCAACACAGCAACAAACACCATTATGAATCCGCTACCACCTCCACCACCAAACTCAAACACGCCAAACCAATATAGCATCATGTTACAAGCCACCCAATAAGCTTCCTATCAAAAGGAACTTCAGCAAATCCAAAATCGACAAGTTGCACAACTAGCCGCTCAGCAAGCACAAACACAATTAGCTACACAACGAGTCGCTCAAGCCACTCAAGTCATGCAAGTTGATCAAGCTATGCAAGCTACATAGATTGCACAAGCTTCTGACAAGCATAAGCTCAGCCTTGGGCGCAAACACAAGCTCAAGCACAAGTGCAGCATTATTACCTGCTTTACAACAGCAAAAGCATACCAGCAAAGTGTTGAGCCCGATTACCAAAGGCAAGCAAGAAACGAGAAACAACTAGCAGCCAACAGCAACAACAAGCTCAATAACAAGCATTATTAGTGCAACAACAATAGGACAAACAACAAGCGTTGTTGATACAACAAGTAGAAGCATACTTGGTGCAGTAAAACATGCAAACACCATCCACCAACACTCCAGCCAATCCACCCATCCCTCCAACAATTGAACCACCCTTGAGGAACACGATTCATTCCACCCCAATCTACAAGATGACATAACAACACAAATCAAGTTGCTCTCACAACAGGGTGTGATCTTGGTCGGGGAAAAACACGAAGACACCCAACAAATTGTGTCCCTATCCATTTGACAGGAGTCTTGGAATGTAACCATTCCCAAAGGGATTTGAGATCCGCAAATTTGATAAATACCATGGGACGAGAAACCTTGAAGATCACATTAGGGAATTCCAAGTACAATGCATGTAAGTCACATATGATGATACATATCTGATGTGGCTATTTCCTAGAAGTTTGGTTGTTCAAGCCATGGATTGGTTCTCTTGCCTCCCTCTAGGCATCAAGAAGTTTCAGGAGATAGTTCATAAAAAATTATGTCTTCAATATCAGTATGGATGTCAGTCTTGAGGAACTATCCGCTCTTAAACAAGCTAAGGGAGAATCATTCGCTTCCTTTATGCAACAATGGTGATCCAAGGCCAATAGGAGCAAATGGACCATGCTTGAAGAACAACAAGTTTGCACCATCATCTCCAATCTGGAGGGAACCTTGGCATTTCATCTCAGGGTGCAAGGTATCACCACTTATGACCAATTAATCTCCAAAGCACTCAATATTGAATGAGCCCTCATCTCACAAGGGGGATCTCCTTCTTATCAAGAAAGTCGCCCATCCACCAGCTATAACGACAAACCTCACACATGGGTGAAAAATAGAAACATTACCTGAGATGGTGTTGTCGACACCAAAGTTGCCATAAGTGCTCCTCGAAAAAACACACCAACACCCCAACAACAACCCCCAAACAACAATCAGAATAATCGTCAAGCTAACAGTGTGACTCAATAGCCAAACAATCAAATAGTCAACAATGTGAATGATCAAAGGGGGCCACCCTAGCAAAACAAAAACTCCCCCAAGTGGAAGTACACAACCCTTGGGGAATCAGTTGAATCCATCATGAAGAAACTGGTGGAGGAAAAACTCATCACAATCCCCACCTATGAAAACTATCAAGAACCCTTGGTAAAATTGTCGTGGTACAATGAAAATCACCTTTGTGATTTCCAAAAAATCAAGGGACACACAACTACTAGTTGCATGAGGCTGAAAAAATTGATCCAAAACCTCATTGACGATAAAATCATAAATGTGGAACAACCAGTGAGAAATCAAAATCTCAAGATCTACATGAATTTGATGCCCAATCATAACAACAAAGGGAACAATAACAATGATAAAGAAAAGGGTACCTTCAAAAGTGTGAATCATGTATACGACCATGTCGTTGCACCCTAGACGAGTATTGCACTATTATCACCATCAAAGGAGCCCAAGCTGATTGTGGAGTCACCACAAGAGGCAGAAAAATCACCATCGTAGGGTCATCTCAGCCTCCTAGGGCACCCACTTCCAACTTGAGATCCGTTCCTAGTGGCTATAATGTCCTTGACTAGTTGAAAAGAACCCCAGCTGAGATCTCCATCATGGAGTTGCTGAAGATTTCATCAGCCCATAGAAATATCCTTGAGGAAGCATTGGCTTCATCCATCGTCTTCACGGATCTTAATGCTGAACAATTCCAACTATGGTTGGAAACCTCATTACCCCAAATCTTCTTACATTCTCCAATCAAGACTTTCCCTCCCAACCATCTCATAATCGCGCACTCCATCTAGAGGTCCTAGTGCATAAGAAAAAATTCAAGAGAGTCTTGGTGGATGGAGGTGCATGTTTAAACATTTGTTCCCTCAAGCTCATAAAGAATCTAGGAATTTCAGAGGATTCTATTGGAAAGGAAAAGGAATCACAATCAGGGCTTACAGTGATCAAGAAAGAGTGTCTCAGGGCACTATCCAACTCCCTACTCAAGTAGGGAAAACAATTATGGAAACTACTTGTTAGGTCCTTGACCTCGATTTGCCTTACAACATTCTCCTGGGGCGTCTGTGGATCCATGGGATGCAAGCAGTGGCATCAACTTTCCACCAATGTGTTAAGTTCACATACCAAGGCCAAGAGGTCACTATCCATGGCGATCTCGAACCCTTTTCTTACTACAAGAGCTTAGAAGAAAAATATTACAAAATCCCCCAAGTGCCTAAGCCCCTCAACTCCATACATTGATCTAGCTACTCTCACCTCCACTTCTGCGACAAAGACACCCACCATCCCCGCCATCTCCAATATCAAGGTCATTATCCAGGACAATGGGTGTGGACACTATACAATTCCAAAAAATGCTTTTGTAGTAGGAGAGTTACCACAATCTCCTAGGTCATGAGGATGACCACAATCAAATGATGCTTCCTCATCCCAAACCTTCATAGCAGGCTTCTCCAACTTCAGAATTTGGGGAGACCTAGGGTGGGAAGTAATAGAAGAAGACCCATCAAACCTCCTATACCAAGACAATAGACTGGAAGCTGATCTACCTATGGATGATAGCAGTAAAGGCTTACAAATGATGCTCGCCATGGGCTATGACAGAGACCAGAGGCTTGGATAGAATGACAAAGGACTCCTAGTACCCATCATTCCTGAGATGCAAATGAGAAATCTTGGCCTCGGATGTACCCCTTATAGTATAACCATACGTGGCCAAAATCCCCCGGTTAAGAAAGTCAAAACTTCTCAGCAATCGGCAGCCATCCTCCAATTCCCCATATCCACAGGTTTGTCTTTGGAAAACTTCACCTTTGACATAACCGATGTCTGTAGTAGTAGTGATGATGAGGAGGATGCCATATCTGACTTACCTATGCTTTTCAATAATTCCTCTCTCCTCATGATTAGTACCATGTCATTTGAGTCAACCAGTCAAACTCATGAAATCAACCTAGTCTACCCCCAACTCATTGATTACAACCAACGAGGACCGCCAATTATGGACACTTTTGAAAATGATGAGGCGCTCTTGGAATTCATGGGATTACGGAATACAGTACTATATAGAGATCACAAGGCTATGTTTGATATCATTCTAGACACACAATCCTACTACGGGGAGATGATTGAATCCTTTAGTCACAAAAGAGAAAATTTGAGAATAATCTCAAGGTCTTTGAGTGAAAACCTCATTGTGGCA
>VDFB02247118.1:0-13025 GCA_007258455.2 Sequoia sempervirens
TGTTTTGTTGCATCCACTTTGGTTCTTTCTACAATAAGTTCTTCTATTTCAACTCTTTATAAAAAAATTCAATTTTAGTGCCTTGATTTATATCCATTAGAAGCATTCATATTTTTTACTGCTAAGCTATTAAAAAAGAGAATTTAATGAAAATTCCTCACAATCTAATTTCAGACCAAAAAATACAATTATAATACTAATTTTCATACATTTAATGTGTATATTAAAAGAAACAACCCGGGCACCAACAACAATATGAGAATTCTATAAAAAAATATCTTCCTTTTATTTTGAAGTTGGTACCTTTGCTTTTTGTGGACCTAGATATGTCAAGATAATTAATACAAAAGGTAGAGTATAATTTGGCCATATTGACCTTATTGATAGTTATAGCCAATTAGCTATTACTAAAAGCATTAGCAAAAAGCTAATTCAAAATTTTCTCATGTCCATTTCCTCATGTAAGATTTGTAATGAAAAAAATATAATAATGATAATAGAAGATATGGAAGAGGTGATGTTGATTCTGTAACTCCTGTCATGCAAACCCCAAAGGACAACAACAATGCACACATTTTTTTTATAAAAATAATACAAAGTAAACATATAATGAACCATTAAACATAATTACATTACATAATAACATCATAAACATCTAAGTCCTTTGGGGAATGTGAGGTCACATCGTATAAAATCAACCCATAACGAAAGATATAAATAAAGCTAAATAGCTTAACTAATCTTTACATCAATCATAGACAATAAAATATATGGTTGCAAGAGATAACATCCATACATTCTTAAGCATAAATATATAAATGCATTGCATGATACAACCATAATAAATCTCATAAATAGTGAATGGTTACTAGAGTGCATTTACATTACATCATCTTTTAATACATTACATGTTCACAATACATGAGTTACATCAAAACCTCCCATACATGTGGGATATATATATCATACAAAGAATATCTGAAATACAAGATGAATATCTGGTACAAGCTCCACCTGAAGGATACTGTGAAGGATGAATGTTGATGGGGAACCCAATGGGTGCGGACAACATTCCTCCCAACAACGTGGGTTTTAGAAAAACCCACCCCCCATTCTCAGAGGTGACAAGGAAGTGAACGCAACCAAGAATTCCAGCAAGACTAACTCCAATAAAGAATAACATAGTAACAATAACTCCAATAGCAACAACAAAATATTACATAGATCATAAACAACAACAACCAAGATCCAATTTCATAATAAATACACAGCCATAAAACACATCATAAATAAACCAAAGGAAACAACCATTAACCACTTCAAGAGACTTGTAAGTAAGAAAGAAAGGGAAACTAGTGGAGAGTGTCATCGCATAGTCCTACATGGGTTATCCTAGCCCTTCCTCCAACATGAGGTGTTAGCCCCCATCTATGGTTATCTTGGCCCTTCCTCCTACTTGTGGTGTCGGCCCCATAGGGTGACTCATGAAGAGCTATTAACCTCTCATGAGGATGAGGTAATGACTTTTCCAACCACTTTTCGGGCCACCATTAGTCCGTGATAGCCCTAATGGATAGATGAGGTATCCAAGATTATCTTATTATTTTATTATTACTCATCCCCCTAAGTTCTATTATTAGGTTTTCACTTGTTAATCTAACTCTTACATGGGTTATCCTAGCCCTTCCTCCTTTTGAGGTGCTGACCCCCATGAAGAGTCACTCTCCTAGGTTACCCCAAAACATATACAAAACCAAGGGTTGTACCACATAAAATGAACGTAAAATATCAATAGGAAAACATCCGAGGCATTACCCATCTCCCTAAAAATGCATAATCAGAGTCTCAACAATTCCCATACAACCCTTTCAAAATAATGAAACAAAAACACTTGCCACATCAAGGCACATAAAGAGGGAAACATCAACTATTAATTAACTCAAGCCTTTGGAAGCCTACAACATCCTGAAGTGGGTTCCTAAATTAAGTCGGGTTCCCACATAAAAAAAAAACTAACTAAAGCAATAACATAACAATAAAGAAAAATAACCAAATCAATTTAACAAGATTTCACAATGCAAGTTAATATAACAGTATCCACACATGGGTATTACAAAAAAACTCTAAATACCACAATTTGTTTTATTTTATTCACAATTAAGCAATATAACTAAATCCATTTTCAATGAACTAATTTTGCAATAAAACATAATAATAATTTTGGTATATGATTTTTCCAAGAATAAATTACAGTCATATATAAGAATCAAAATATATTTTCATTTATATTTCATATATAATTTTTGTTTAATTTAATTTGTTAAATAATTATGAACTGACTACTTTTCTGCACAATATGTGCGTATATATAAAAAAGAACATATGCCATACATACATACATATATATATATACATATAAATATATATATAAAGTATATATATATACATATAAATATACATATATATATATGTGTATATATATATATGGGTATGTGGATCATCATGGAAAAATAGGCCTTAAATAGCAAAAAAAAAAAAAAGAGTTAGGCAACTTGACGTAAAAATTTGAATAAGTTATCTATGTAAGAATAGAATATTTAGAAAATTTAATATAGTTTCTAAAATACTAGGTTTGTTTAAAAAGGAAATCTATTTGGTGAAAAATTTGAAATTTCAATGGAGTACTTAATTTCAGGAAAAAATAAGTAGGTGTCTGTTGACCACCCTAACCACAATAAAATGATAATATTTTTTATATTTTAGATATAAGTAGAGGACTCATGTCCGATGTGATGCATATTTGCAATTTTTTCCAAGTAAATAATTAATTATAATTTTTTATTACAAATTTTAAAAAATATAAAACTGTATGTAACAACCTTAACTTGGTCAAAACTTCATGAAATTCAATTTTTTAATCCTATAGTATGTGCAACATAGAATGTGATGCATGTTTTGGATTCAAAAATATGATATCGTTTGAAAGCTATAGATGTTTTTCAATCTATCAATCAAGACTTTAGTCATAATTTGAATAGAAAATGAATAATAATTATTATTAAATTGAAAGTAAAGCATAATTTATATTGGTGAAAATCTAAGAATCTCCTTTAAAAACTCTTTTCATTTCATCAATTTTGGGTAAAAGAAAATCACCACATACCCTACATATTGCCACTTTTGGCCCATCATGATCCTCACATACCATATATATATATATATATAAATATAAAGCATTAAAAAAAACATTAATTGCAGTTTAAAACTGCATGCATAAACAAAATCTAACGAGATAGTCTATAGGATTATGCACATCGGTAGACTATTGTGGGAAGTCCTTTGTAGAGAGAGGGGAGAGGGAAAGGGTAGCTGTCCCTTCCCCTTAATCAAATAAAAATTTCTTTTATATATATACATATATATATATATATATATATATATTTTATTTTAAAATATAACTCCCACAAATTGATGCATAGGTTCCTCGGAAACAAAATACATTTCAAAAATAAATTTAATATTTATATATATATATATATATAACCAGGAACAGAATACAGTAAAATTGAAAGAAAATATAAATTCATTTATCTTAAGGGGAATGATTTTCCAAAAACAAAATTATAAACATATTGGACATTTTAAGAGACCCAAATAAATTTCTTTCATTTGTTTGCTACCCAGAAGATTTTTCTTTTACAGAGAAACCTATTTATTTCAAATTAAACAAATAATGAAAGATCTATAGAGGAACGTAGAGTCTTGTGCTTGTTGAGAAGTTGGTAATGAAGCTTCCCTTTGATTCGAACCAACTTTTTCAAAGAGTTCCCCTTTCTTTCTTCAGAACTTCACCAACTTCCTTAATCAATTTTTCTAATCTAAAATTTTAATTTAGAAGAGCCTCTCTTTCAGAACAATGAAAGAGAAACAATTTTATACAGAGAAAACAAGATTGGATCTAATTTCTCCAGAACACAATATTTTTTGAAGCTTTTGTCAATTTTCTCATGAATGAAAAACCTCTCATTTTTCCTATTAAATAAAAAGATATCTTCCTCTTTTTGAAAACTCAAAAATCAGAATTAAAAGAATTTTTCAATTTCTTGACCAACTTTTCAGTAAAAAAAACTCAACATTCATTGGTCCATTCCTTCTTTTCTTTCTTTCTTGATTTTTTTTTTCTATTCAAAGAGCACTTTTTGTTTTAATTTCGATTTTGCAAATTTATACTTGCAATTCACACAATTTAACTTATTTAATTATATTATTCCATTAATTATCCTTAACATGCTATTTTCATTAAATTATCTAAATACCAATTTTAAATAATTTAATTTACACCTTTCAATTTATTTATCCTTAATAAATTACATGGCTTTTAATTTAAGAATTTTATATTTTAAAGGTCAAAGATGCACAATACCACTAAACATAAACAAGTTGGAAAACTCATGTTTGGGGTGACTTCCCTTGTCATCTTAATGCTTAACTTCATTCCCATTGGTTAATTTGATGCTCGCCCCATGTCCCACCAAAGGTGTGCAATCGAGACTTATTTCTGCAATTCTTTGCATACAAACAAGGTTGTGTGTACAACATGTATATATATATTTATATATAATAAAATACATCACATCACAAGCGCGAGAAGGAATCATAGCGTAGCAGGGCACTCACAAACGAGTGGTGCTATATTGTCCCCTCACCAAAACTATAATAACAATTACAATATCAAGTATCAAGTAACATTGCTACACTAAACTAATCACATCATATCATCATAAAATGATTACTAATCCACTACACCACAATATACTATTGAAATCAAATTAAACATCACCAAACCAAATGTAACCATAATGTCATGTAATACCCCCTTTGCACTTCATCTTGACTATGAAGCCATATGTGATTTGGTCTCTCCTTTAGAGATAATTGTTTGATAGCATGTTGTGAATAATGTGATTGATTAGTGTCCTTGTTTGATTGTTTTGTTAACTAGGAATCAGTGGATTTACAAGGTTTCATGATAAGCTTTTATATGAATGAAGCATAAATTAAATAACGTGGTTTTGGGTCAATTAATATTTGGATTAATTATTATATTAACCATAAAGTTAATTGAAGTTATAAGCATTGTGATAGTTGAATATTTGCTTATTATTAGATCGCTATAATAATATAAAAATAAACAAATTATTTTAAAATATAATTTCACATGAAGAAAAAATTAGTATAGAGATGGATAACCTGGGGCGGGTGGGGTGAAGTAATTTGATGGTTACATCCTTTAATGGAGAAAACAAGGGAAGTTACATTCCTAGTGGAGAACATTCATTCTAGGAAAATTATGGTGATTGTATGTAAAAAAAAGGATCCTCCTCAGAATCGAAATGCAATTAATTTCTTTGGAATGCTTGATTAACTAATAGTTTGGGAAGGACCGGTCTAGTATAATCGCATTTACCGCATGAAAATATATCTTTTGGTGGCTAATATTAAAATATCTCAAAAAAAAACTCATGTAGGGCTGGTGACAACATAATGGAAAGGGCTTTTTGGTACCTGGGCAGAGAGGAGAGAAAGGAGAGCAATGGGGAAGGTGGAAAACATTGAACTCACGAGTGGTATGTGAGGAGAAGGCTACACGGTCTATGTTTTGACGAAAAGTTTAAGGGAAGTGGGAAGGCACGGGGTGGCTTGTGAGGAAGAACATGATGGGAGGGCAGCAAACATTTGGAAGGGGATCAAAAGAGGGCACGAAGGAGGGAGATCGAGGGGGAAACTAGATCCCCAAATTGCACCTGGAATTCTAGGTAACTCTAGTATTACGTTTCCTTACTTCCTGAATGGCAATGCATCGATATAGTCTTAGAGATTATTAACATGCCTTAAAACATAAGCATACTGGAAGTTCTGTCTGTAGAATCTAAGAGATTATGTTTTACCGTGCTGAATACTTTTCATGTCGTCTAATCTTGTAAGATCATACCAGTTCATAAATGGTATGAAATCCGTAGTGGGTTGTTTTCTTTTATGACTTTGGTTTTATTGACTTGGAACAAGTCTAACTACGATTTGTTTGGTCTTCAATGTTCTTTGTGGCATTTTCCTTGGGAAAATGGTTTGCTTGCCTTGTCTTTGCTTAGCCTTTTTGCATGTGTAATCTCTATGACTGTTTTGATGTCGTATCCCATATGGAGGTCTTCTAGTGCATCAGATATTTCTGTGGTCATTTTTCCTCGGTCTCTACCCTCTCTGTAATCGAGCTCCCTGATTTCAAACTGACTTAGTGAACCTTACTTTAGCGAGAGCCTATCTTTCAAATTATTTCATTTAGCCTCACCAATAAACTCCTCAAGAACATTGTCCCTGTCTTAAACGATGGAGATGGTTCGCATCTCTCAGAACAATTTCTCTTACAATAATCTTGGAGATGAATTTAGATGTTTATGGCAATCAAAACTGACTTGGAAGTTCTTAGCAACTCTAATAGTTGTACCGGAGGCCATGTTTATCTAACCAAATGCAACCGCTAACCTTCACCATGGTGGAAGATAAATGATTTTTTTTTTCTTCCCTTCTTCTGCGTCAAGTAAAAGTCTTGAGTTTAGTATTTAACCTGTCACAGCAGCAACACTTGAACATAGAAGGGTGGGAATGTTTAAAAGCTTGTTGTTTCTCATTAGCAATTTGTCACAGCCACAACACGTGAACATGGTGGGATGTATGGATTTAAATAACCTCCCTGGTTCTTGGCAACTTGTCACATCTGCAACACTTGAAAATAGAATGTTGTAGAGGTTTAAATAATCTCCTTGATTCTCTTTGTAGATTCGATTAAGTGAGGAACGACTGTAACCTAAGTCATTATCTAAAGATTATGACTTTAAATTGACATGCATATTTGTTCAGTTCCTGTGCATTGCCAGCTAATATTTGAAGACAATAGTAACCCTGAGTGAACTGAATGTTAGTGAATCTCCTTCTCTATGATTGATGGCAGATTTGATTCTAACTTTACCAACTGAAGGATTTTGTTACTTTTCCTTCATGTCAACCACATGTTATCTATACTCTATTATTTTTCCTTAATCGCATTGTTATGGGAGAATGGCCTATATAATTCATGTATCTGCGTATCTCAATGTTACCGCCTCTTGGCCAAGTACAAGTCTACTTATCTTGCCTTGTGAGTTTACATCAGGTACTTTGATATCACATGAATTATCTCTAGTTTGCGTGGATTCACTTTTATATACTTAAGCTCAAATTGGATAATATAAAGATAAGGATTCAATGGTAGCTATGTGTCAAATGTATAGAGCTTAATTAATGTCATTTGCACAGTTATGGTGCGTAGGGAACTTTAGTTGCCACTGTTAAGAAACAATATGTAGCATGTGCGTAATGACTATAGTGAACTTCATCCCTTGAGTATGTTTGAATCAGCCACTTCTAGAAGTTAAACTTTTGTATTGTATATTTTCTTTATCATCGGAATCCTAGTAATTGGGTTATAATCTATAGATAAATATATGTAAGTATATATAAATATATACTTATGTATAAAGTGGAAGGAATACATATGTGTATATATTTATGTAAATATGTGTTTATATATTTAAATGCATAGGGCATGAATGGATTTCTTGTATCACAATTTAGTTCATGCATTCTTATGCTTGATTTGATAGCTCGAAAGAGATTGGCTAGGGATTTAGATTTGTTGGTGGGGGTGGAATTAATGTATAATCATTTCCTTATAGGGAACTAGAGTATCCAAAGGCATGAGAGCATTGCTTTTATTGGAAATGTTGGTTATCCTTGAGTGATGGGAATTTTGCAATGATTAAGTGTATACCTTGTTATTTTTAATATAACACTTCATCATATAAGCGTTTACTTATCAAGATATTGGCATAAGATGGTGAGTGAGAGGTTGTAAAAGTCGTCACCTTGATGAAGTCTTTAGGTTAATAAACCTTAAACTCTATCCATTATTTCTTTTAAAGATTTCTTAGAGCTATACTTGAATATGAGAAGAATTTTGAGGATGAATAGGATGATGCTTCTATAATAGTTGTGCATCATGATTTGTTATATAAGTAGATATTGTTGAAGGTTGCGAAGGTTTTATTTTTGGGATTGATATTGAGGTGGGTGAAAAGTTTATTTAGTGATTATTAAATAAAAGAAAGTTTAGTAGGCTTGGATTAAAACTTGGAGTAGGATAGAAATATCACCCTTATTATAAGGTTAGCTACTAGATAATATGACATATTTCTCTATTGATATACTTTAATTTGTGCTTAGATAGGTTTCAAAAGTATCTATTTTTCAAGGATGAATTTGAAGGTAATTTCCTTATGAGAATTGATTCTCTTGTAGTTACTTAATGGATGACAGGTTAATCTATCATGTATGTCTTTATTTCATTATTGGAATAGTTGTTGCATGACATATCATGTTGGTAAATTGGAAAATTTGGAATGTTTGAGTGTATTCTTGTGGTGAATTTTGTGTGTAATCTTGGAGTTTATGATGAATTTATTTATGGAGGTTGTTTTTGGCTTTGAGTTTGATGTTGATTTTGAGATCAAGTTTTGTTGCCACCTTGTTGGGAAACCCTTGTTTTAGTGATTTATCAGTCTTTCAGAGAAAGGGAAAGAAAGGTGTTGCTTTATTATTGGCCTTCACTTTTGGTTCTTTGTGAACTATTGCTCGTATGATCTATTTGATGATTGGGTTTAGCCTTGCACTTGAAATTAGTTTCATTATGAAGATTTTGAGTAGGATGATGTATGCCTTGCTTAATGCAATTTAACTCGTGACTTTATTTGTTGTGCATGGGGGCTTACCCTAATAGTGTTTTTTTGAGTTTTGTTGTTCATAAGGGGAGTGGTTTTCAATGGGGGCCGAGACCCGGAAGTGGTCTCAGGGTAACTCATTGGAAGTTTATTAATCAAGTGAAAACGTTAAAATTTAATTAGGGGTTTTGGATAGAATCACACATTAATAAGATATAAGTGAATGCCTCACTCATTACTCAAGTGCTTGTATGGGCTTGAGATGAGTTGAGAAGGCCTGGAATGGAAAAATCATTGTCTTGTCCTTATGAAATATAATTGATGCCGCATTGGATTACATGTGGGGCCAGATTTCATAAGAGGTCACCAGGGTAACCCAAGTTGGGGGCCGGGGCCTAGGAAGATTCGCTAGGGTAACCCATGCAACATTGCGATGACACTCTTCCTTTAACAACCATGTATGCTTTGTTTCCCTCTATGTTATTCTTGGGCCTCTGGAAGCACATGTTGGCATTTGTATGTTGATGCTTTATTGGTTGTTCCTTATGTTGGGAACATCTTGTGTTGGTTATATCTTATGCTAGAGATTGACTTATGTTATTATGGATCTTGTTGTGAAGTCTTGTATCCTTGTTTTGCTGATGGTTATTGTTAGGGATCCAACTAACCTTGTCATCTCTTAGCACAGGGGTGGGCCTTCAAGGTCCACGTGGTTGGAATGGAACATACATACACCCCATTGGGTCCCGATTTAATGCGATCGAGAGATAGAAATTGTACCTTACAATGACTCAGAGTTGTACGAGGGAGTTGGATCAATATTGCAGCTTTGTACTCCCTTCATATCAAATGTAATATTCCAATTTATTGTATCTTTCCCATTCATGTTGGGAAACAACATTGTAATATTGTAACCCTTGATTAATATGTTAACCATGTTCATGTTATCTTATTATTACTAGTGTATAATAACCTTTCATGTGATGTAATAATGTTGTTGTGAAAAGTAATGCAGTCTTGTTAACCCGAAGGATTTGTTATATGTAGTTCTTGTTTAGTTTCATATCATGTGATATATGATTATTATGATGTATGTTAGTACTGAAAAATTACCATAAATGTTAGATGTATTGCTTATCCTTTGGGGATTGCTTGGCAATTATTACATTGGCCCACCATGATCTGCACATACCCATATAGAAACCTTTATAACTTATCCTTATGAGTTAAATATTTTTTGTCATTTTTGTTTTGCAAATCCTAGCTCCACTCTCTTCATTATGATATATTTTCATCATGATGTTATTTTTAGAAACATCCCTTTTGAGAGTGTTCTCAACACTTTTCTTTGAATCTAATAATGGAGAATTAAGCATTTCATTTATTCCTTCAATAGGTTAGGAAAAAATGAGGGGTTAAATATTCACCCTTTTTTCCTTCTTACCCATTTTCTCTTTGTATTATTCTTCTATTTTAGAATTCTTCTATTCAATGATATAATTTTCAAATTGACATATTTCTATTCTTATAATATTATATATTATTCTAACATTGTAATTTTAGATAAACTAAATCCGTGTCAGGATTTACCAAAATGTAATAGTAGAAATTCAATTTAGTTAAAATGCATTTCCTTTCTAGCCAAATGATTACTAGATTACTTATCCTAGAATTAAGATAGTTTTTAATGAAATAATATGTTATTGTTTAATGCAAAAAAATAAAAATCTTAATAAATATTTAAACTATTTAAAATTAAAAATGAAGAGTAGTCATTTGACTAAAGAATATAAAAAATAATAAAATGTTATATATATTGGAAATTGAAAAGAAAACTCATAGAAGAAAATTATAGAATCAAAAATAGAAGGAAGAGAAGAATTTGATACTAAATGCTAAATCACTTGTGTATGATTCCAGTTCCCATCATGTGAAAATTTGTGTTATCATACATATGACTCAAAATACTAGAGAACTTCTAGAAATTGTGTTATTTAATTCCATTACTTTACCCAATTTGTTCATTAGACATGAGAATATATTATTAATATACCAAATAGTGAAATTGATAAGTAAATATAGTAAATGATAAGATTTATATTATATTAAACAAATAATAGAGATAAATAATGAACATGAAAGCAATTTTATATCTTTGTGTGATTTATTTCTCTCAAAATAACTGAATATAAGTTTAAAGAAGTGTTTGGGGGCTATTTTGGAAGCTTCGCATCAAGCCCCATATGATGGTTTTTCAACCTTCATAGAAAACCAAGATTTATAAATGATGAAATAAAAATTTTACACTCTTATCGTATGTGCATCTAAGAATTAAGAGCAATACCAAAGTAAATGAAACTATGAGTATCAACCTTGGTCTATGGGGAAGACTAACATAATGTATGAATTTAAACAAATAGGTGGTGCTCTACACCAAAGAATTTTCCCCAATAGAAAATGGGAGAAGAAAAATTAAATCATATGAATATGATTCAAATGGACATGAATAATATTAAAAAATGGTGAGATCCTTGAAACAATTGAGGGATATGCATCCGAAGGAATCCTATTAGAGCTTTAATCAACCATGTAGAATAATAGAATGTTTGTGAAGATTGAGTCCTATATCCTTCAATGGAAATTTTAGTGGAGTTTTTTGTATATCTCTCCTTTCAAGATTAGTATAGGATGTTGTTCTGCTACCTTATCTTCCTTACAATATACAACTTTATCACATGTGTGGTCATGTTAAATTGGAGGCATGTTAAACCTCCACACAATCCCTTAATATTTTGAATTATCCCCACTTCTTTTCTCACACATGTGTGGGTATATCTCCCACAAATGACATCTTACTCATAGATGTGTGAGCATTCCTAGCTATTTCGCTCCATGTGACAATTTTAACATGAATATAAAATAAATCCATGTCTCTATCAAAATTACATCTTTTCCCTTAATTTTTTGATGTAAAATCTATTAATTGGAGGCCTCTCACTCTCTTTTATCATCTACTTTTATTCTTATCATATGTTGTCCATTTTATATATTCTATTTTCATACTATCATGCTATCTATTTGATAATTTATTCAAATCCTAAAGTAATACTAGTGGTTCATTAAGTAGTTATACATTCAGCCAATCAATCCATTATATAAAGAGAACATCAAGTGGAGCATTGCATGCAATTTCCTTTGGTGCAATCAAGGGAGAAAATAAAATAAGATATAAGGGTCTATTTTGAATATTTATTTTTCCTACCTTATTTTTTCCTTGTCTTCACATATCATAAGATTGTGGCCCTCTTGGTGAATTTAGGAGTTCAAGTCATGGTATAGGTGGGAAAGTATGGATCACCCCCAAATGAGTATGGTCCTAGTCTTCTCTATTTTTTGAATGGTATGGAAGATTCCACCATGTAAGTGTGTGCCCCATCCATCCTATGTAATGTAAATGGAAAATATGGTGATCAACACACATTTGAACAGTGGGATAGATATAACTCCATAATCCAACCATCTCATATAGATATGCCCCATGATTTCCTTGGGTACAATCCAATCAATTATGTACACCTACCATACCTACACATAGGGCACTGATGACAAACTTGATAGTTGGTTTAAGAATGTGGTATACATCCTTGAGTATCACCATCATATCTCAAGTGAATGGATACAAAATTGAGGTATCCACATCTTATCTCTCCATTAGTTTCATGATCATATTCAATCATGGAACCACATCATTGATATAATGTATATCTAGTACATACCCACTTGGCATAATAGTGCAACTTCTTCATGACATAAAGCTCCAAGGTGAATCCATAACAATGTGAGAATGTCCCATCAAATGTGCTCTTGCATGGTTGGTGGGTGCTACAATCACAAAAAATCACATCAATTTCATATCATATCAAATTTTATTTCAATTCCACACACACACACACACACACACACACACACATATATATATATAGGTTCCTAAAGGATGTATGTGTCCCCTAGATGCTAGTACACACTTAGGACACACACACACCCTTAGGACATTAGTGAACTCAAAGGATATTTGTATGCATAGAGGATGCTATTGTGTTGGACAAATGCTAATGTCTACACAAGATGGCTACATGTAGCATGGGTCCCATTAGGCACAAAAAATAATAAAAGGTATAGAGTGAAGCCACAGTAGTGGTTTACAATTTGAAGGAG
>VDFB02247119.1:0-39382 GCA_007258455.2 Sequoia sempervirens
AGAAATGTTTTTGAACAGTTATTAAAACTTAGATATATATATATATATATACTACAGGAAAATCTAGATCTGGTTCCTCGTCTCATGAGTATGGTTATGCTTCCTTTGATGTAAAAGGTGTGAAATTAGATCATGGAGAAGGTAGAGAGTATGATGATGAGTGGTGTTTTGTGGTTTGTGTTGCTTTTCTTAGTTTGATTGTTTTTCTTCATTTGAATCATTTGTACTTGTGCATCATTTTCATATATAATCTTGTATTCCACATTCTCATTGTGTCTTGTCATTTGAAATTTTACCAAAGGGGCATTCATACTCGACATGATTTGGAGGTAGGCTAGGCTTGGTTTGGTGCCTATAGTTTGATCCAATGAATATTCATTTTTGGTGGAAATTGCACCTGTTCTTTTATTGTATTTATTGAGGAGTTTTTAATATGTACATAGCTCCATTAACTGTCTTACTTAGATTTAGTGGAACTGGAGGTCTGCTTGGAGAAGTGTTGGTTTGGATACTTAGCTCATAGATTGATTGAGCAAGTTATTTTTTCAATTCTGCATCCCAATAATGAATGTCCTGTAAACAGAATGGTTCATTAGCTGAAATTGCAAAATTAGATTGATGGAGAAATGCCTCTGGTAGGTGGAAGGCCTATTGAATATTAATAAACACCTTCAAATGCAACTAGAATATCTTGCATTTCTTTTAACGGTAAAGTGGAGATGGGTCTTAAATTCTTAATATTGAACTTCTTTGATGATAAAAATAGTTGACTGCTCAGTTACATTAGCAAGTCAAAACATTTTTCTTTACCAAAAGGATGCATATTACAATATCCATTATAGATTGATTTGCAATCTTACTGATAAATCCTTCCAAGCAGAATATCATAATAGTCCATAGAACTCATGTTGCATGCTCTTGTAGTTTTATGTTACATCTTTGTATTTTCCAATGCAATATCTGTTGAGTGCAGCATTTGGCATAATTATCATAAATTGCTTACCATGATATTTAATAGTTGTTTGCTTGTATAGGGCTGCAGACACGAGAGATTAGATTTTTCAAGCCTGCCTAGACTGCAATATGCAGCCCCTAGAAAGTGGTGATGAAATAGTGCAAATGGAGGAAAAATTACCACTTCCACCTCTAGCGTGGGACTCTGCTTGTGATGATAGCTCTGATATTGTACAAGTATTTCCACGAATTGGAGATCAATACCAAGCCAAAATACCACCTTTTGATCCCTCCAGGATTTGCTACTGGAATGATGAAAATGAAAGTAAGGATAGCAAGGTAAAGGATGATGACTATGAAGAACTGTTTGCAGAAGGACTGCCTGTGCCAATAATGCAGATAATAATCTCTTCACCCAAGATTTCTCTAGCTGAGTCTGAGAAGGATTACAGAAATGAGCCATCCGTGGAGAGCCCAGTTGTTACAGAGGAGTTGACAAAATCAGAGGTAAAATTGGAACATGGGTTTGAGCAGGATTCATTTGAAGAAAGAGATGAAAGGTGCATCCCAGAGAACAATTTTGGTGATAACATGCACATTATCCAGGACCATGTAGATTCTTCTATGGTATATACAAACATAGAAATTCCACTAACTAAAGGAGAGCCAGATGATGTTGGTATAGAGTCTGCAGGTGCAGTTAATAGTGCACTAGATGCACTTTCCTCTGGTAAAGGGCGGCGAAGACGCAAAGGAAAAGGAGGTTGGAAGAGGGTAAAGAAGCCAAAGGTTGAATTGTCAAAATCTAGTAAACAGAAATTTGAGCCTAGTGGTCATAATGATCACAGAGAAAAAAATTTGAATTCAGGAAGCTTTATAATGGTTCCTGGTAGCCCATCTGAACCTTGGACAGAGACTGAGGAGGATGTTTTTCTCCTTGCATTGTACATATTTGGCAAAAACTTCACTGCAGTGCAAAGTTTCATGGAGACAAAAAAAATGAAAGATATCCTAGTGTACTATTATAGCAAATTTTTTGGAACAGAGTCCTATTGCAGGTGGGCAGAATCTAGAAAAATTAAAAGTAGAAAATGCTTTCAAGGACATCGCATTTTCTCTGGATGGCGTCAGCAGGAGTTGTCAATGCGCTTGCTTCCTCATGTACCTGAGCATTTGAAAGATAAGATACCTGATGTAAGACTGTTCTTCCAATGGAAACTCTTTATTGTAGTTGTTGCAAAAGAGTGAACCAAAACATATCAGTCCACTAACTTTTTTCAGAAACTTCTTTAAGCTTTGGATTTAAACTTATTTAACTCCAAATGCAGGTTTGACTGTAGAACATGCAGACCTGATTAGCATGTTAGGAAGATAATCAAGCTGTGTTAAAGCCAAAAGTTAGAGCATGGTTTCTTTTATTAGTGTTTGTTGATTTAGCTAGTTAACTTCAATTTTTAAATTGTCACTCAGGCTTATTCTCTTCTTTGTGAACTTACTGCCGTAAAATTGTGGTCTGATTTAAGGATAAATATTTTGACAACACGGAATGTGGGAATCATATGGAATGCATATTAACACCATGTCTTGGTAGTATTCATCTGGATGTTTACTACAGCACTCATTTTAAACTTCAATACTGGATGCTGGGCTAAATTTTTTAACATTGTGGTTAATACTGTGCTCATGGCAGGCCATGAAAGGATTCGGTGAAGGGCGGATTTCTATTGAAGAATTTGTAAAAGAGCTGAAAACACTAGTTGGGCTAAACACATTTGTTCAAGCAATTGGAATTGGTAAAGGAAACCATGACCTAACAGCACCTCTTATGGACCCCATGAAAACTAATCAGGTTGTTTCTGCACGTTGTGAAATCCCAATGGGCAGAGCATGCTCATCACTTTCTACTGAAGAGATTGTCAAATTTTTGACTGGAGATTATCGTCTTAGCAAAGCACGATCCAATGACTTGTTTTGGGAAGCAGTGTGGCCTCGTCTCTTGGCAAGAGGATGGCATTCTGAGCAACCTGATGATCAGGCATTTTTAGGTTCTAAACAATCTTTAGTCTTCCTCATCCCTGGTGTACAGAAGTTTTCAAGAAGAATCTTAGTGAAAGGTGTTCATTATTTTGATTCCCTGAGTGAGGTTTTGAGTCGGGTAGCATTAGAACCAAGGTTGCTTGATCCCCCAAAGCCAGAAATGGGTGAAATGATTGGAAGCAAAGTGAAGCCAGAATGTCTCTGGACTGCTGAGATTCTAGAGGAACAAAGTAATCGCATGCGAGAATCCCCATGCTATCTTCAACCAAGATATCACAGAAGTGATATAGAGTCTTATGTGTTTACAATAATTGACACAAGTTTGGCCTCAGAAGGAGAGGAGACAGGTTGTGTTCGACAGAACAGAATGTTGCCCACAGAAGATCTATCGGCCTGTCTTCAATATGATTCTGGGGAAACAGAAGACCTGAATTCAGAGTTACTTCATAGTATGGAAGCTAAAGTTTGTCAACCTTCAATCCTGGATCCATTGAGTACTTGTCCAGCTGAGCCTGTACCAGCTCTTACACACAATGAGAACTCAGCAGAGCTCGATGAGGTTTTCACTGCATCACCATCACATAGCAGCGCTCTTCCATCATCACAATCTGAACAGAATGATTATTGCAGCACTGGTCTAATGTTGCAAACTGGTCCTTCAGCACCCATTTCAGAAGAAGGCACAGTTTACTCATCCTTTAGTAGCAGAGGCAGAACCTGGGAACTAAATGAAGAAGGATGCAGTTATCCTAATACCCAGGATACTCATGATGTGGTTTCGCATGATGAGCTGCCATTTTCATGTAATAATCTTGCCTCTATCTCAAACCAGAGGAGATTGAACATATCCAGTTGTGGTGACTGTGAAACAACAGATTCCAGGTTGATAGGATCCAGTGCTGCCACAGAGCATCAACTCATTGCAAATGGTCTAGCAGTGAAGTTTGAAGCCAGGAAAGAAACCCCTTCATCTGTTGTAGAAACTGGCACATCAGACAAAGGCAAATGCATAATATCTTCAACTCAACCAAATGACAAGAAAAGTGATAAAGATCTTTCAACTCTTCAAAGTGAATGTTGGTCTTCTATCAGTAGGACTAGTAATAATGGACTATATTCTGAGCTATACAGATTAAAATCTCAAAAGTCACTTGATTTAGCCTCTCCTAAAGATCTCTCAGAGAGTGTGATGCTGAGTACCATCTCAGGAGTGGAAATTGCATACATGGGACCTACAAAGTCAGAAGACATTTCTTTGTCCGAACATGATACTGGGCACTCTGAAGAAAAGGCAATTGATTTGCAACAACAGTCCTCAAGTCCAACGTATGAAGATGCTTGGAAATCTGAGCTAAACTCTCAGTTGGAGCAAGAGTCTAGGCATTACCAAGAGCATCAAAATGGCTTACAAGCAGCACTGGGGGGCAGCCCTTTCGAGGAAGGTGTGAATTTTCAAAATTCAGAAGACATTTCTTTGTCTCAACATAATACTGTGTACTCTAAAGAAAAGGCAACTGATTTGCAACGACGGTCCTCAAGTCCAACATATGAAGATGCTTGGAAGCCTGAACTGAAGTCTCAGTTGGAGCAAGAGTATAGGCATTATCAAGAGCATCTAAATGGATTACAAGCAGCACTGGGGGGAAGCCCTTTCGAGGAAGGTGTGAATTTTCAAAATTCAGATCCTCAGAAGATTCCCATACTTTCTCATGAGCATTCCAATGACCCAGGGAAAGCACAATCTCTAAGTCACATTCCAGGTGATGGCCAGCCTCATGAGATTCTGGAAAATTATGCACAAGAGTCTCGAGTGGAAGGGCGCAGGCAAAGTACTAGGAATCGCCCATTGACTGCAAAGGCATTGGAAGCATATGCATCTGGTTTCTACACTGCAAGACGACGAAAAGGTGGGAAGAATACTGCCAACACAGATAATGCTCATACCAAAACCATATCTAGGAAGTGTATATATGACCCTAGCTTTTTGCCTAATGGATCTAGCTTAGATAATAATGATATCACTATAGTGGATACAAGTATGGACTCTGTAGATGGAGAAGGAAACAATGATTGTCAGGTAGGGCGTAAAGCTCGAAATGGTTACAAGAGGAGAAGAACCCATGCTGTGATGAAAGTTCCAAAGACAGGCTTTTACACAGAAATTATAGATCAGGATGGAAAGGAAGATGTGGTAAGTGGAGTATTGGTTTCTGAAGTAGTGAACTAGGAGCTAAAAATTTAAAATATAGAAGAAACAGTAACATGATCTTTCAAAGCATACAGAACCTTTCAAGTCAAAGTTGCAGATCTCAAGTAACTTCTGTATGTAGAAATCGGCACAGATACATTTTCTAGTTTCTATTGATGGTGTTAAAGATATGTGGAAAGGAGAAAAAAAATCTGAAATTCATTTGTTTCCTAAGATTCATATTGGCTGGATAAGAATGCTACTCACCATCAGCAAGGTGCATCAAGTACTGTAGCAACAAGTGAGAGGCCACTGCTTTCTGGTTGATGTTTATGGGGGCTATAATCCTCAAAATTGAAGACCTGAAAGACACATTGTCATTGTAATCATCTTTGTTGAGCTGAATTACAAATTACCGTGATCATAAACTTTTTAGTGAAAACTTTCAGTGTAATGAGGAGTAACTGGCTTGTCTGCTAGAATGAGGATTTACCACTTTAAGCCATATTTTGAATTGTCTTTTCATTCTTGCAAAGATAAAGGTCAAAGATACTATTCGGTAAGCTTTTTCAGTTGCTAGGTTCTCTTTGACGTAGACACACCAATTATTATGTGTCCTTGAGCTTCAAATAATTTATATTTCTTTTCCTTTTCCATGTATAGTTGGATGGCGAATTGACACAGGTTGGGCTTCCAACTGGAAATAGCTTGCTAATTGGCAAACTACATATTTCTTTTCCTAAAGAGGCTAAGTGATAATCTCAAAATGCCGCTAGCTCAGTGTGATAATAAATTGAATTTTTTGTAGAAAAACAGTATATAAAACTGTGATTCTGTAAAAAGCAGATTGAATCGTATGCAGCACGGTTAACCTTTCTCAGTTAATCATTTAATAAAATCATGTCCTGAGGACCCTGTTTGAATTTTCTAAAAATATATATTTTATATTCAGAATTAAGTCGGGATTATACTTCTGTAGCTATGGATTTTAATGCCTCCTCCTTCTAAAGGATAACCTTGTGGCTGAATGTTAATTGGTGGCATTTGCAAGGGGTTTACCCTGGTTCAAAACTTCCCCGCAACACTAAGGTAGCCCATAACATAAGAAGAGATGCATCAAACTAATGATGTTTAAAGCCTGACCCATGTTTACAAGTTTTAAGAAAAATATCAAAATATTGAAAGAATTCCAAGATGATAATTGACAGATAAATATATGCAACCAGGTGGTTTAGCCTTTGGTGTTATCTGATGTCTCTCAGAAGAGGTTGTTTGTAATCCTAAACCAGCTCTACTGTTGGAAGTTTTAAAGGCTGCCTGGTTATAAATCTTTTCATCCTTCCACTATGTTCAAATCCATGGTGGTGGAAACACTGCTTGAACATAGTAACGATGCTTGACAAGTTTGATACGTGCCAGTGAATTTAAAAAGGTCAGGATGTGGGGAAAACATAAATTTGTATATATCATTAAGAAAAATTCATCATATGCAACAACTTAATTACTTAAAACAATACAAGTTCTTTGAAGAGCTGAGTCCCTGCAAGGGAGTGAAAACTATGTTTGTGATATTTGAAGTTGTTATGATAGTTGTGGTTGCAGGTGTTTGCATGATGTGGAATAGTTGTCAGGACGGTATGGCATAAAGCATGTTGACATGACGTTGAAAGCCAAGTTTTTGAATGTGTGTATATATATATTTGTACATACATATACATACATATATACACACGCATGCATACATATGTACATCAAGGAACAAGAGACAATAGAGAAATTGAGTAGTAGGTAGTTGCGCTTATCAACAACAAAAGAAAATATTAAGAACATTTGATCAAGGGGCAAGGAAGGGCAGATAACTTATTATAGTATCGACATAAAAATGAGGTTGTCATAATCGGTTTGTCCATAGCATAAGCCAATGAGCAGATAAAAGTTTCGTTAGTATAGATCTTGGCTATGTGTCTTTCCCTTGTAAAGCCTGGTTCGCCATTTTGAATTGGTCTTGTAATTGTAGGTGTTGAGTAGGCAGATATTGTGGGTAGATGTATGATTCATTTTGTAAGCTCTACATCTTGATTAGCCATATTTAATTATGCAGTCAATAAACAAAGAATTAATGATCTTAAAACAAAGTGAGATATGCAGACAATTTATTGTACATAGATGCATATGTATACATGTAAAGTTCATTTATAGACGATAGTTATATATAAAATTGAAAATTGCTTGTTCATATATATTCCTTTATTTAACTCTAGTAAACATACTATCTATTTTGCAAATAGCTGAATCTAAAAACATTTGAAGAATGACTTTTGGAAATATATTTTAAATAAATGCTTATTTGTATGCATATGTATACATGTAAAGTTCATTTATAGACGATAGTTATATATAAAATTGAAAATTGCTTGTTCATATATATTCCTTAATTTAACCGTAGTAAACATACTATCTATTTTGCAAATAGCTGAAACTAAAAACATTTGAAGAATGACTTTTGAAAATATATTTTAAATAAATGCTTATTTGTCCTTAAATTAAACATGAACTATTTAGATTAGTTTATACATTCCTATAAGTTGTTCAAAGTATTTGAAAATTAGTCTTGTAAATATAAATTTTGCTAGTAAATTGTTCTAAACATGTAAAAATTATTTTGCAAATTAGTAACATTAATTTCTTGAAAGTAGATACTAATTTTAACATGCATTTTGAAAATAAGTTAACCAATATCTATCAATTGTGAAAGTAAGAAGTAGAAAACATTAATTAAGAATCTTTTTGAAAATTTAGACTAAAATTGAAGATTGACGAGGACAAGGTGGAAGCATATATATAATTAAACTTAATAAACCTAATTATTATTCTACTCATATTTAAATTGATATAATGCAAAAATAATAATTGGACCAATTGGTGTAATGAAATAAATGCTTACATTTTAATTATTCAATTAAAATTTGAAAATGCATCAAAAAAATGCAAACGTACTATTATTATGTATAAAAATGTGATCCACAAAAAGTGATAAATGTAAAACTTAATAAGTTGTTACCAAGTAGTACCTATTACTGGTTAGTTTGCATTATCTTAACTATTTTGGCTAACTATTAAAAATAAATAAGTCTAGTTTTTTTTGTTGTATTTAATTTGATTTAAGGTCAAGGCTTGATAACCACTAAATAGTTTTGCAATAAGTCTAAATAATATTAGTTTGTTTCATTTCTCTTTTCTATTTTTTTTCATTAAATTATTTTATTATTTATCCTAGACGAACCAATCACTATTAGTTTCATGGATTAAAATTCAAGGTGTCTGGGTTCTCTGTTTGTACCATGTAACTAATCAATGCTTCTTTTGAATTTTAAATTATGTATGTAACATCCAATTTAATTTAAAATAATTTTTTTGTGACAAAAGGCAGTTGCTTTGGAGAGGATTTTTTTTTTTTTTGAAAAATTGCATTTGCAATGTTTTTAAAGTTAAGTACTGTATTTATGTTTGGAATGCTAATACTAAATATGCGAATGCTGTGTTTGTGAAAAAAAAATAACCCAACTATTCTAAACACTTAAGATTTTCTTTTAGAAATATATTAGTTTGCAAATAGAATCTAACTTTTTAATAATTCTATGTCTTTTTAATATAAAGTAAGTTAATGCATTGAACTATTTAGACTGTTGGAAATATAATTTAACTATTATCAATTTTTTTATAAAACATGGTTGAAAAGTAAATATAAATTTAGGTAGATGTAATTTTTTTGTTCAAATTTTAAAGTATTAATATAAAGTCTTAGAAATGCCTCCTTTTACATTTGCATTACAATAGACATAGATTTAATCATTTTTAGATGCATGCACTTTCCAATTACTTGGACCTAAATTTCACTTTCATTTAATAAATTCAAGTGCAATTGCATTGCATATGTGCGGCAGAGATATTAGTTCCATTCTTAATCATGAAAAGTATGTTATCATGTCAATCAAGTCTTTATGTAAACATAACGAAAAAATGCTCAAGGAAAGAAATAAGATAAATGATAAATGGGTGTATAGTAGAATATGATGCTGTACTGTGTCACCATAAAGAGTGCATGCAAAGAGATAAGCACATCAACAAACCCGTCAAATATTACCGATAGCAAAGCTTGTTAGATTCATTATTATTATTAAAACAAATCAGGAGAATAGGAAAAACACGAGGAAAATAGTAGTGGCCAGAAAGTACTTGTATCAAAATCAAGTCATATATGATAGATTACAATGAAGTCAAATGAACTTTGTATGGGCAGAAAGTACTTGTATCAAAATCAAAATAAATATGCCCATCTAAGTACCGTGTATAAGAAATGTCATATATGATAGATTACAATGAATAATGTAATGTATAATTGACACGAATCCAAATAGTTTTATGTACATAGAATTAGTGAAGTTGATGTATGTGGAAATGATAATTTCATTGTGATTATAGTTGCGTCACGGATGCCAACCAACATCAACTAAGCCTTCTTATCAAACTTGACTGATATAGGTAACTACATGAAGAGATTAAAAGTAGCAATTAGCTCATGCAAGTAATAGTTGAAAGCATAAAACATGTAAATATTAGAAAGATAAATTGTTTAATATAAAAATAGTGAAAATGGAAAAATTGGTACAAATATCCTTTTGAGTGCTTCTGAGGGAGCAACAAGAATAGGAGCTTGATACCTAAATCCATTGATGGGGAGTGCATTTGAGTCCATTAGATGCTTTATTAGTTGTCGACAACAAAGAAGCAAACATTGATGAATTATGGTGTTAAGTCTGGAATTGAACAAGAGACAATGACTAGTAAAGGTAATGAAAGAGGGAAAAGAAAAGAAAAAGTAGAACACAACAATGCAAATGATGTTAAAACTTACAAATGGCTTGTTTCTTGTTTCAAACATGATAGAAATTATCCTTAGTAAGAGACACAATTTTCATGTCAATTAGTTTTTTTGAGCAAAAGAATAAACTATGAGAAAAATGAGTGTGAACAAGATATAGGAACTTACAAATCACTTGTTTTTGGCCTTGAATATGATACGTATAAACCTTCTCAGTAGACATGTATTTTGTAGAGATATGAAGCTACAATCAGGGTTTTCTTTCTTTCAAACGTGCAAGACGTAGATCCTATGAACAACACGAGTAGATGAAACAATCTGAGAAAATGAGTAAATATCACCCAAATGATAGTGCAACAACATTTGTCCTAGTTCTCGTCTTCTGAGGGGCAACATAAGGAATTGAATAAACACTGCAAGTGATTGAAGTTTAAAGCAAAAGCCATTAAAAAGAGCTGCATTAGAGTCTATTAACATTGAACAAAATTGGTAAATTGTATATGTATAAGCTTGTTATTAGAATGCTATGGATGCATAGAAAGAGAAAATGCGAGAGGACAACCATATGAAGAAAGATGAGAATCCATGAAACATTTCCAATGTTTATAGTTAATTTCTATTGTGTTCACTGATGCGTTGCAACTACACTTGAATTTATTAAACGCAAATGAAAATTAGATCAAAGCAAATGAGAAATGTTGTAAAGTTGTATGTCTTTTACAGTGTCATTTTGTAGTGGTTTACATATTTGCATTCTATGGGTAAATGTCTATTGTTTGTTGTTATTTGCATCTTGTGTGTAAATCCTATCCTTTGCTATTCTTTATAGGTTAGTCTCTGTTGTGGACTTAAATACTTAGTTGCACTTTAACTTATTCAATAAAAGTGAGAATAATTCGTAATTTTAAGATTTCTTGATTTTGAAGTTTTAATTTTGTTGAGCAAAGTATTATTTATGTTGTAGAAACAATAGGAAATAACCCATAAAATGAAAAAATGCAAAAAAAGAAGAAGAATGACATTGTAAAGGATAGAGGAAATTATAGGTAGCTTGTTTTTCGGTTCAACTATAATGGGCATAAACCCTACCAACAGACAAATGCTCTACCTCCATTAAATATTGTAAGGAGATGAATAAGTAATGCATAAAACAAGGAAGGTGGTCTTTCCAACTAGACCTTCTCAACCCATCCTTAGCCTAAATGAGCACTATAGGCATGGGCGAGACATTCACTTATCTTGATTAATGTGTAAACTACCCAACCCCCTAATTCATTTTAAGTTATCACTGAGTTAAGAAACTCCCACCTGGGTTATCCTGGACACCACTTTGTGCCTTGGTCCCCATTGAGAGGCACTCCCCCTACTAGCAACTAGGAGACTCAATAAAATCAATAGGGTAAAGCCATCATGCACATAAAAATGGAAAACACAAAAGTACATAACCCGAGCAATGCATGGATCGTCTTGCTCTTAACACAACTGTAATAGAAAGTAAGTGGTGCATGGCTAAAGACCCTCAACAACACATCACAAGTATCACATCAACCAATTCAAGGCCCCAACTTAACAATTCAACCAATGACATATTTTCCCCAAGCCTCTAGAAGACTGCCAATAACCACATTACACAAAGGACTTTAATTTAATCATTAACCCAAAAGCACCTAAACTTCATCAATCAACACATATACAATGCGAGCAATTGATCAAGAAATACCACCACTTAAGCAAGTCACAAACATTCAATTAATCAAGACCATGAAAACATTTGCAACTCATGCAATGATACATATCGATTTAATAGTTAAGAATTTCAAGTAGAATTACTAGATAACATTAGTACAAATCTAAATCTAATAAGCTAAAAACATACATTTTAAATACATAAAGAAACTATTTTTCATTAAAGGATACAAATTATAAACTTGTACCCTAATGTATACTTAGATTACTTATTTAAGGAAAATATGGAACTACCTATTCATATTTGATAAGAATATCAAATTAATCAATACTAATCAACAAAATAAATGTCTTATATATATATAGTGAGTCTTTCTTTCTTTATTAAATTCCATAATTTCCACTAAACATTACTATTCAATTTGTTAAAGATAACTATTTCTTTTATATTAAAATTTTAAGAAATGATTTAACAAATTATAGAAATAGCTTGTTTATTAACCTAATTACTTTCGTCAAGATTTAATCCATTCCATCTTCCCAATCATCAATTAAGCCAACCTAATTTGATTAGGAAAATAATAATGACTTATTAAGTAGTCATCTCTTGTAGGAAAACAATACGTCATAAGAGAATTGGAATGATGTTCATTAACATTATCCTTAGTTCTTTCATTTTATTTTCCATAAAAACTATATGGATAATATGAATGTTAGTGATTATATTCCTATCAAGAATCATGAAATAAGAAACACACAATAAGAAATTCCAACACATTATTAAAGTCCTTAAATAAAATTAATTCAAAGCAAGGTGTTGATTTCAAGACAACACTCTACTATAAAATTGATAAGATAATGCCAGACAAGGACCAAATAAGCAAGGCCAAAGAGTAGCTCTGATTTGGAAATGAATGTCTCCACTAGTATTAGAAAAAAAGGGGAAAAGAGTATACATAGGAGTCCATACTGACATTCCACACGACCCTAACCGTGCTGATCAAATCATGGAAATGGTAGATGGATAATCAAATCATGGAAATGGTAAATAGATGATCAATCACAGAAATTGTAGATAGATGAACAAATTAAATTACGTATTTAGAATACAAATATCCATATCATGGATTAAGTAAACTGACAAACCAAAATGAGTTTTTTTTTAGCCATTAAAGGACAGAAACTTTAGAATAAAAAACATACTCACAACATACAATTGTTTTCTACATGGGACATTCCAAAGATTTTTATTGCATTTAACCCTAAAACTACATAAAGTTTATTGGGAGACATCCTTCAGCATTCAAGAACATAATTCTCAATCAATTGGGTATACTGCCATTCAACATGTGATAATATGTGGAGAAAGACAAGGACTAACTTTGTGCAATAGTAGATTCTTTAATGTGGCATGAGTTCAGATCTACACTCGTAATGAACATTAAGTGAATTACATGGTGACAAGGAATACATATTATATGCCAAAATTAGTGGTACCCATAATGGATATGCTGACATGGTATAAATATTAATTATGTGACAACAAGCAGACATGTTACTATACCTCGAAGGTGCAAGTATGAGAGAATGGTTGGGATGGTGTAGATATGAAGAAAAGGGGGTACAAAGATGAATTACATGCATAAGGTTTCTCATATGTCAAGGAAGGAGACAATACAAAGTGCAGGACTAACTTTACTTCTATATATGCCAACTATTGACAAGAGTGCTTGAGTAGGAGATCATGTCAAAGTTATCAATATAGAAATATATAAGAAGCTATGTGAGAAACATGAATAGGATCTGTTCACTCTTATTAAATGTATTGAAGAAACCCCCTCACAAATGGTATTTCAAATTGATAAAAATTTATGTAAATAAATTTTACTGAAGTTTTTAGCATTACAAATTGTGCATCCTAGGAAATATGGAGAGGTTTTATATGTTAATCTTGTGATCATTGAGAATGGTGTAGAGTTGCTTATACTTTCCAAACAAAGATTTGAAAAGACCATTCAAGGAAAATTAGTAAAGAGAATAAAGTACCTCATAAGCTTAGGAATCAATACTCACACTCATGGCATCTTACTACCATGAAATAGCCATTGGTGAACCTCAATTTATGTGTGCAATGCATACAACACATAACTATCTTACAAGCCCAAGCTTACCTCAATGTATAATCATTAGAGCACTTGTAGTATTCGATTGAACTTATAGTATGTGCTCACCATGTAACTATATTATAGATTCACGTCAAACCCAATGTTCTCTCCTTCTAACCTAAAGTTGCACCTAAACCTTTAGTCAAAACACTTGTACTATACTAATATGTTGGGCATTTATCACTGCAATGGTTAAGGTTCAAAACCCATCATGTGTGCCCCACAACAAAGTGGATTTCACACGAATGTTGTAGTGTCCCTTCAGTTGCAACACTCTGTCTTAGTTTGATTCAGTTTAATAGATAGATGCTTTAGTTGCTTATGATACTATGCTGTTTATTTTCAATTATGACTCCAACATTATGTTGTTTTTATACTCTATGGATGATACATTTGACATCCTGATCATCTGGTTGTGTTTGTGTGATGATATTGTGATAGACACATGTGTAATATGGTTTATGTTGTTTATGAGTTTTTATGAGGTTATTGTGATGTATTTGAAGTTTATGATATAATGATGCTTGTCAGTTTTGGTGAAGAAGACAATGTAGCATTACTCACTTGTGAGTACCTTGCTACACTGCGATTCTTCTTTACAATGTGTTTGCCAATATATGTTTATATGGTTGACAGTGTTGTTTCATTGTAGTTTGTAGGTATAAGCATCGACTCCACCTACTTGTCCGGTTTGAGCGTGCCATAATCCAATGAAAATATGTTGATTTGAAGATAGTGTTAGGTCCTAGTTTAATCATCGTTCTTCATTGAACGAGTATCCGTTTGTCATTTGTTGTTTGTTGTTTGGTTTTGTTGTGTCGATCTTGTTTGTGTTATCTTATTTGATAATTAATTATTTAATTAATTTAGTTAAATGTCTAATTTGTTAATATATTTGTTTAAATATTAGATTAAATGTTTATGTTATGGTTTAATTTATTAAATTAAATTAACAAGTTATTTACTTTGAAAGTGAAAGTTAATTTATAAAAAGTATTTAATTAAATACAATTGTTGAATTACTTGTGCAAATAGGATTTATATGAAGATAGATATTTTAAAAGAGATAGTTTTCAATATGTTATAAAATCTAGATTTGGAGTTGAAAATGTGATATGGAGTTAAATGGTTAAGTTAGAATGCATGATTAACAATCAAATAAGCTTTATGAATTTGAGTTAATTAAAATGCATTAAAAAAATTTTGGGTGTGCAATTTTCATTCACTAGAAGAATTTTTCACGATAGTAGCTTTTAGGAAATTTTTGTATGACAATTGTTCTGGAAAAGCTTTCATCTTAGATTTTGATTGCAAGCACATTATTGGGCTGGATTGTTTTGGATTTCTTCGTCATATAGCCAGTGTTTTGAGCATAATTGATAGAAGCTTCAGATTTTGCTTTAGCTTAGCTTTTCAGCATAAACAGGTTTTCTTCTTTTGTTTGTGTATTTTGGATAATTGTGATGTTTGAATTCTATTCAGTTGGGAGAAATTTATCTACTTGTTTTGGAAAAGAATATTCCAGTTAACCTGTTTACACAACAAAGAAATAATTAGAAGAAAATTTAAATTTAGGAATGAAAGAAAAGAAAATTTCTATTCAATTGTGAATGTTCAGCATGGAAACCTTGCTTTTCTTTGGAACAAAGTTTTAAACAGATATATGCATACATGATTGAAATTTTATTATTTCTTTTGCAATAAAACATAAAACATGGTCTTTGGTTGAAAATGGAGTTTGAAGTGTTTATTTGCTCTAAGTAATTCCATGATTTTCTTGTAAATCAATTGAATTAACCAATTAGTTAGATTATAGTTGATACCCTGTTTCTATATGACAAATCATGAGCTTGTTTTTATCCTTCATTAAGGACGCCAACAATAAACTCTTAGTTGCTCTATTAATTGAATCCTATGTATTGCATGGATCTATAGTCTCTTTATTTAAAAGAAATTATAAGACTTCATGTGTTTGGCGTCTGTTCTATGTTGTAGCGCTTGAACATAATAAGAAATTTTAAAAGACTAAATAACCTCCCTAATGCTATTGGCGCCTGTCACAACTGAAATACTTGAACTAAAATATAAGTTTAAACACGGGTGTGTTTTGTAGCATTTATCTTTTTCTCATTTTCATTGCATGGATAGTTCAAATATATAAATATGCTTATTTTTATAATAGGAATTGATTTAACTTAAATTTTTACCAATATAAGTATGATTTTACTTCTGGTGAAGTAATATTTGTATCATAAATTAATAATGTAATAAATTTATATTATGCATAATCAAGGAGGTTTTGGATTTATTTTGTTATAGAAATCGTCTAGTGCATCTATATAGTCAAAGTATTATTTTTTAATCTTTGGCTTATTGTATTAATGATAGATATATTATGATTGTCCATGATATTCTTTAAAGAATAGATTAACCTTAGAATTTTACTTTAAAAGAATATGGCTTATAAATTTGTGTTATGTATTCTTTTACTTCCATAGGCTAGAGGGTTGATTGAAATATGAGCTTTTAATGTTTGTTTATTGATGTTTCTTTTTTAATACCATGATCTATTTTGGGACTTTTCCATGCAAGAGTTATTTGTCACCTTAAAGGTGTTTGAATTGTTCAAAGATTGGACCACGAATGAGATATGTTCTATTATAGTTTTATTTCTTATGCATGTTGGAAGTCCATGGTATTTTGATATTTGCATCATGTTTATAGGAAGAGTGACTTGCGATAGGGGCCAAAACACTAAGCGGTTGCTAGGGTATCCTATCGTGGGTTTTTGTAATCCAGTGGAAACCTAACTAATGTACTAGGGGTTGGGTAGTATTTAGAACAACTATGTGATGACACTCTGTCCTGAAACATGTTTGTGGTCTCTTATGTAGAGTCACCTTTGTTACTGTTGTTACTTCTGGGAGTTTATTTGTGATCATGTAATTTATATATTGTCTTGTTGTTATGTGTTTGTCAGCTATGCAATGTAATGTTTATTCTTTGTTGTTTGTTTGATTGTTTTATGGACATGTCATTATCTCCTAGCATGGAGGGAGTGGACCTTTGGGTTCCACGTGGTTGGGAGGAAACCATACTATTTCCTCCATTGAGTACTCTTACAAGTTTTGCTATACTTGGATAACATTGTTCATGGGACTGGTTCCTGTTTCTTCATTGATCATGAGGATGGTCGCTGAATGAGTTCATGGATGTGGATGTTAAATATGATGAGATCATAATCTTCTTTGTATATTTACCTCATATGTATGAGTGTGCTCATTGTATCGACATTATGATGTATCGAGATTTATTAAAATCTCACTTGATGTAATCTAGATATTTAAATATCTTGACTGTATAAAGATTATGAAAATTGGACCATTCATGAATATGATATGTACTTATGTTTTATAAATTTAATATTATGACGTGATGTTCTTATTTGTAAACGTTTAAGTAATGCCATCTTGGAATCCTTAGAACGTTTATGAAATCGAATGACTTAAAAAATAAATTATTCAATTAATTTGTTACTTTTTGCTTTTTTTTATTGGATTCCTTGGTGAGGCGTTATAAATGTGGCTTTGTACATTTGAGGGAGGAATGGGCTTTCATTATATCCAAGATTTGGAAATATGACAAGTTATATGATTTCTCTACTAAAGTGAATGCATTTTGAAGGAAAGGATTAGAAACATGAAGAGTTTGGTTGGCTTGACCCAACAGTTCAATTTTTGTGCCCAGCTTATTGTAACTCATATCTTACTAAAGAAATGTAGAAGGATCAAGAAAATATTGCATAATCATCTTACTATCTTATCGAAACATCTCTCAACCGAATCAAGCATGGAGATCTCAAGAAAAGGATAAGATCAACAAACCTTATCAACCTAAGAAATGCAACCGATGTAATGACTATGAAAAGGGATTCTCAAATTAACAATAAAGGAAATGATTAAAGCCAACACTAGTGACAAAGTAGAAAGAAAGGGGCTGGCTTAACTAGCACACTCTAAGCGTTGACCACGCTTAGGTGGTTGTTGTGGGCCCAACTAACCCGTCCGCCTGCTGTTTGCCGTTCCCGTTCACCTTTAGAAATCCGTTTCTGTTCACCGTTAGCAGGGTGTTTACATTCACCGTTAACATTCAAATTATTCCTGCCCAATCCATTTCACCACATTCAAAAAGAGGCTTCCAACCCCATCGGTTTTCATTTGTCAGTTCCCTCGCGGCTATGCAAAAATGGGAGCATTGGAACAAAGTATGGATGTCTATGAAAACGTAGCGAACTAGGAATTATCCATATATTACATTTGGAAATGCTTTGGTAGGCATGTATGCAAGATGTGGAAGCATAGACAAGCACGTCAACTATTGGCAAGATGCCTCAAAGAAATGTGGTCTCGTGGAATGCTATGACTGCAGGATATGCACAAAATGCATTTGTTGAAAAAGATTTAAAAATATTCAATCAAATGTAATCGGTATATGTAATACCAGACTTCGCAATCTTTGCTAACACCCTCCCTACGTGTGCTAAAATGAGAACTTTGGAACAGGGTATGGACATTCATTACAGGATGAAAGAGGAGATGTTGTTGCAACTGCCCTGATAGACATGTATGCAAAATGTGGAAGCATGAACAAAGCATGTGAACTGTTTGACGGAATGCCTCAAAAAAATGCAGTTTCATTTAATGCCATGATAGCAGGATATACGCAAAAGGCATTTGTTGAAAAGGATTCAGAAGCTTTCGAGCAAATGCAATTGGTAGGTTGGCAGGTGTAAAGCAGACTTTGCAACCTTCACCAACATCCTTCCTGTCTGTGCCAAAGTGGGAGCTTTCGAACAGGGTATGGACATCCATTAAAGCATAAAGGATAGATCAATTTTTTCAGATGTTGATGTGGTGGATGTGTGGATCTATTTTCTTGCTACCTGCAGATCACATATGAAATCAGGCCTAGAAGTATTTACAAAAATGTTATTTTTTTATTTAAATCTAAAAAAAGATGTGAGCAAATGGTAGGAGATTGATCAAAGATAAGGAATTAAAGAGTTCCCCAGATGTAGTTGGATTGAAGGTCATAAAATGGTATGTGATTTTTGTGTAGAAAACATATGGCATTTAGAAACACAATAAATTTATGCAAAATCAGAGAAATTGAAATGGGAGATGAAGACAATAGGGTATTTTCACTTAGTGGTGACAAAAAGGAGGGAAATAATTTTTTTTCTACCACCATATTGAAAAGTTTTCAAATTCTTTTCAATAGGGAAAGTTTGCTAGACATGCTCTCTAGGACAACTGTTAGACTTGTTAAGAACCTTCGAGTATGTGTTAATTGTCATATTGCAATGAAATTCATCTTCAAGATTGTTACAATTCCTACTTCTAACGATTAGTTTAGCTAATTTCATGAAGAAGAGATGAACTCAATTGCACACACATTTTTCCATGGATCAGTCAAAGACCTTGTTAATTCATGAGGATTAATTTCTTGTATGATGTTATTTTCAAAAGATTTAATTATGATAAACCTTAATATATGGGTTCCTAAGTTGGTTTGCTTATCCTGGAAGGGTAAGCAACATTCTCTAATAAAGTTTCCACTTATTTATTCCTTGCAACACCATTTCTAATTTAAGATAAAATCAAGGAACTCCTTTGTTGATATTTGTCCTTTTGAGCATTTACCTTACATATCATTCTTAGTGAAAGGGCTCTATTGTTCTTCTAATTTTTTTTTATTTTGATTTTGTTGCATGTAGAGTCCCTCATTAATATTTGATCAAAGATTTATTTTTCCCCTATAGATTTTATGTGATGTCTTTGCCTTGCCTCATTATAGGTGATGGTGGGGCCTATGTTACTAAGTGCAAATTTATCTAAGTTGACTGCTTCCTTTCTTAATAGAACCATGTTTTGTCCAACATCTATAACCAACCTAAGAATTCGTTTAATAAACCCCCTTATTCAAAAATGTTCTTGTTTTAGTGTTTTGTCATTCATTATACTTGTTACATGACCAAATATCTCAAACTATAGGAATTTCTAAGTGTTAGGGGGTGATTGTGTCTATTTGTAGCCTTTATTAGGTTTATAGCAATATAATTTCCCTTCATTCCTCGAAACCCAACATTTCCATTTTTTTAAGACCTTTTACTATTTTAGTCTTTTAGACTTCTCAAATTACCTAGGTAATTTATCATTGCTTTACCCACGCTTACACTCCCTACTTTGTGTTTGTCTTTGCCCTAGGATTTTAGGTCTCCATGTAATCATGTTCTTCTTAAGCTATGAGACTAACCCATGAACCTCAATTATTCTCCACTTACATTTTTCCACACTTTCTCTTCTTTAGCTTTGAGTATTCACCATCCTTAATTCCTAGAATTTGAGGACTCACTTTTCCTTTTAGTCTCAAAATCTCAGGCTTTTATCACTTTCCCTACTCATTTCCCTCACCTAACTTCCCATCTCCCTTCCTCCTTGTGGAACCCATACTTGTAGGATTACTCATACCATCATACCAAAAGGCATAAGGTATGTGGTAAAACCAATATCTAAATGTTGAAAAAATTCCACCTTATTTCCTTTGCTCTTTTTTCTTCTAGTGTTTGGCACAACACATTAATGACCCCTAATTCACTTCTCTTGAGTCATAGAATTTCGGACTTCCATATTTTCCTTTACCAAAAAGTCCATTTGCAAAATGTGGAATCATAGATAAGGCCCGTGTGAACTATTTTGAGACCACATTTATTTACTTATTTACAATGCATTTTATATCTTTATTCTATTCTACTTTTCTCCAAACTTTTAGCATTCTTTTTTTTGTTATCTATTCTCTTTTTTGAAAAAATAACATGTAATAAAGACATGGTTGCACTCTACAAGTGTGTCAACATCCTTATATCAAAATTGGATTTTGTTTCTCATATTAGCAACTTGAGTTTTTTCAATAAGGCACTCCTATTATTTTCCATCAACTAGCCTATGTAGTTTTCATATTTCATTCTTATTATCTTTTAAATGTCTTTAAACAATCTTGTTGCTCATAAATTTATTGCTAGTGAATCAACTAAATTCTTATTTTGTTATCATTTCCCATTTAGTTTAAGAATTTAGTATACGTAAGACATGAACTAAACAATCTAACTAGAAAGAATAATAATTTTTTTTTTAGTTGGTATAGAATTTTGGTATGTTTTTATTAACTAAACCCACTTATGATAAGTTGCTAGTTGAGTCCTATGATATAAATTGAAAAGACTTTCCTACATTTAAATTTTGTAGGCTATATATTTTCTATCTATATTTGTATTTGACTTGATATGAATCCTAACCTTCATTATTTATTCCTTTCTTCATCTTCAAAATAAAATTTCTCTATAAACAACAAAATCTCATTCTAATATATCCAAAAATTAGTTGATTGTACTTTTAATTTTTTTCATAGATTCAACAAAACTTTATTTTTGAGTAAACATAATCATAGTCTATAAACATTATCAAAATTAGGTTAGTGCCAATTTACTACGCTATTGTCTTTGTCTATTATTTTCATTGAAAATAAACACTTTACATTTTACTACTCAAATACAAGGATGAATCATTTTTGTTGTTCTCTGATAGAGATTATTATCCTTCTTTGATCATCCCTTTCCCATGTACATTATCTCTTATAGGAACCCTCATCTAAACCTATCCATGTATTGTCCTTCCTCTTCCCTCTTTCATTACCCTTCCTCCATTGTCATCCATCCCACATGATGTCATGTATTCTACATGTCTCACAATGATGACCACTTTGATAATGAACCCCTATCAGATGATGTTAAGTTTGTCACTCACAAAAATTGACCACCACTCGTATCTCCTCTAAAGTAGCCTACCTGATGATGCCACTAACCCTAAGTCTCTTCACTTGCATACTCCTAAAAAAATATCATAATTACCCATCTTGAGGGGCTAGAGAACTACTACAAGGTATAGGATATAGTATCCATATTCATATCCCTTAATAGTGTAATTCTTGTATCTTCATCCCTCTCTTCTAGCCAAACTCTTTTATTTTCCCTACCACTCAATATTCCTTCACCTAAATTTCCACGCCTATTCCTCATCCAACCCACATTCCTACTATTTATGTCCCTCTCTCTCCATTCCTCATTTTAACTATGATCATGTCCCTTTAGGCAATTGCTTTACCTCCTACCCCTATGAGCAACCCTCTCAAACCTCACCCTTCACTTATCTTGCTCGATCCTCACTTACCAATTTTCCATTCCCTCTCCTATCCTACCCTTAACCTCACAACCCTTGCCACAGACTTGTCATAACATAAAAAAAACTATGTCTCCCACCCTCAACATCCCAACCTATGCACCTAACCTTATCATTTTCCATGTAATTTAATCTCTATCTATTCTCTCATCATATTATACCCTAGGGGATGGAACCTTAAACCTCCTCAATAACATAATATGTTTGGCTATAATAAATCATGCACGCAAACCATATCTCATCATGCTAAACATAGACATACATGCATAATTGGATAAGATATCCTAAGATAATGTTCAATCTTTTATAGATCAATGTGCATTGACTATTGGTTTGATAATCAATTCTTAGCTAAGAATTTTCTCTAGTCATTGAGGAAAAACCCTTATAATGTTTCTACTCTTTATCTACCTATTCTATGGGTTCCTTTCTCTATCTCACTTATCTTTTCATGGAACAAATTCAATTCAACATGGGATCACATGTCAATTTCATCAATGTTACACAATACGATCATGAAACAAATGAGAAGGTGATGTATTTTATATTCTATTATTAATTCCTTCTTTCATAGATCTTCTATCTTCTTCTCGACTCTAATATTGAGAGGGTATTATTAAGAATATTTTCCCAAAGCTTTACACGATAAAAATATCTTGCATAAATATCCAACTTTTATAACACTTTGTACCACCTTGTATGATTATGCATAGGTGATAGATTAGTTTAAAGTTATATCTCCTCTTTAATCTTAATGCATCTATTTCTTTAAACTCGTCATCTTCTCAAGAAATTGATAATTCTACAAATAATAGCACCAATAACTTATAGTTTTATCCTTAATCCAACCCTAATAATTAACTAAACCAATTGAATATGCCTTACTCCTCTTCATCATCTAAACTTATTATCTCCCTTCATTCACAAGCTAACTCAAATTGGATGAAGCTATAAAAAATACCAATTCCATCTTTCACATGAATTTCATTCCAATAACATTATCCAACTTCATCCTATCAAATCCTTGAATCCCAACCTCTTCTTATTCTACCAAAACTTTTAATTCTTTTTAGTTTATAGACTTATTTTGCAATGAAAATTGCCTTACTATTATCCTCTCCTTTTTATTTTTCTTAATTATCTCTTTGGACTTCCTTATCACCAAATCATGTTCCCCTTTACCCAAACATTATTTTTCATTTTCACTCTCATAAGATTATCCTAGGATATCCTTCTATCAATCCAACACTATTAATTACTGAAGTTCTTTTTCTCTTTTCTTAAGTTTCTACATGGCCTTTTTTCTTGATTTTTTTCCTTTTTACCCTTTGTATTAGTTTTCAAATTTCTATTTTGTCAATGAGGATTCTCCTATTCTACTTTTGTTTTTTGTATTTGATTTCTTACATTGTCGAACATTTGCTCCTCTACTTTAGTTATTCATTACTTTAGCATCATAGGTTAAATTTGGGCTAGAAAATTATTCACCTTTTAAACATGATGCCAACATATTCATATAGAACTATTAAATTTGGGAGAACTATAAATATCATGTGATTTATCATCGCAAAAATAACATGTGGATTTTCCTCTTTTTTTTCTTCTACACTAATCAAAATAATGTCCTAGTTTATCATAGTTATAACATGTTGTCATTTTGGTCCTTTCTCTTTCTCTAGTACCTCTATTATTATTGCAGTAGCCTCATCTACCACCTCATTCTCAATAGTTATCATGATAACTCATGGAGTGTCTTATATCTTGAAATTGTAGTACCATATAGTGCATATTGTTAGGTGGTCTTATACTTTTCTCAATTGAAGTTCCCACTAGCCATGTACCAAATAAAAATTGAATGCTCTTATAGCTAAACCCTATGCTCTCATCATACCCATATCAAAAAATGCTTCCCTAGTAAATCCATAAACCATTGGTTCATATTCATCTTCTCCATGAAGTAGCATTGGGCACCTATTTGTGTCATGTTTATCCTACTTTATACTAAATACAATATTTTTTTTACTGTCTTTCTAGGGGCTTTCTCAATTTCTAGTGTGGTCAAACATTTATTCCTTACATGATCTTCCCCACTGTTATTTTAAAACCAAAATTTACTTCTTGTAGGTGAGGGAGAAGTCTCAACTTTCTCACCTTTCATCATAATTCTTACTTCAACATTATGTTTTCCTATTCTAATTTGA
The DNA here is from genome assembly GCA_007258455.2 of Sequoia sempervirens. Lineage (NCBI taxonomy): Eukaryota > Viridiplantae > Streptophyta > Pinopsida > Cupressales > Cupressaceae > Sequoia > Sequoia sempervirens. The sequence continues at coordinate 24,408 of VDFB02247119.1, forward strand.
AATTATCAATTTCATCCTTTCCCACTAAATCATTATCCCATATATTTGAATAGGATTCTATTATGCTAATAAATTCTACTACATCCTTATACGAAGAGGGAATATTTTCATCTACTCCTATAATGTGAGAGCTTAACCCTACAATAAAACACTCAATTCATTTCTTGTATGTCGAGGTTTCTTCTAGCTTTCTAACCACACTTTTAAATCAATTTTCATAATATTTTACTGATTCTTCCTTGGTTTTTGTCATCTTGGACTTTTTTTTTTTGTTCATACTTTAGGTGAGTAGAAATTTTTCAAAAACAAGCCACTCAGTTATTTCCATTTTTAATCATGCTTAGGGCATTCTTTAATTCACCATCTCAATACATCATTGAGGGTCTCCATAAAATTATATATAATTGGGTTTAGTCATCATCAATTCCAACCCCACTCCAATGAAAGTTGAAGGTAAAGAGATGTTCACTAACATCCTTGGTGTATTTACAAAAAATAGGGAGCTTAATTTTATGTGCATCCATATTTGGATTATCCTTTCTCCTATTCTATCCCCTACTATTGGATCTCTTTCTATCTTTCAATCATGGCTTCTTTGCCTAGTTTCACTCTTTTTCTAATTGACCAAAGTTGTTTCTCTACCATTATCTCTTGGGAATCAAACATCTAAGAACTCAATTCCTAATATCCGTGACAAATCTCATACACATTTGCCTCTTGATAATGTTTTTTCTAACCCAATAAGGATTCACTACTTAATGGAATCTTTATAAATTCTTCTTGATTTTGACATGATGGGAGGTGACTCTTAGTCCATGAGGATCATCTCCTCATAGTGTCTCTTTAGCTTGGGGAATGCGTTGGTTGATAACACATCATTAGTAATTGATTTATCTTTACTTTTCTTTGAGTTGCTTTCTTCCTCAACCTAGGAATTGCTCTCATGTATCATCTCCAAAGTTTCCTTGGAAAACTCTAAATTTTTGGTGACTTCTTTTACTCTATTGCTAAATATTCTCTCATCTTCTTCACCAATTAACAACATCAATTAACAACTGCTTTAATTCCTCCCTTATTTATTTTATCTTCTTCAACCACATCTATAGTATCTCTACCAATAAGGTCAAACTTCTCTAAGTTCATTGTTGTTCTTTCAACTACCTTATCATTTTAATTATATTTTTCTCTATAGATCTAATTTAGGTTATAAACCAATCTGTTTCTTCAATATTCATCAGTGCCATGTTAATTGAGGATCCACCTATTTGAATACTAGGGTTTTTATCAAGTGCATCCCTCTTGATACACTCTTTTGATGCTTCTCACACTTTTCTAACCTTTTCCATTATCTTTACTCTTAGTCCTAGGATTGTTTCAATGTTCTTTCTCCTTCTTTCTTATTTTCTATCACAATCATTAAATTCATTTCAAAACCTATCTTGATCTAACCAATAAATTCTTTTACTCTCTTATTATCAAAATTTTTCATAAATATTTAATTGATTTAATTTATCCATCCTTAACTACTTTCTTTTTAATACCTTAATTTATCAAGTGGTAGTACAAGACACCTAATAGTACCACAACTTGCTTTCTAATACCTACAATGATTTCATTTCCTCTTCATGAAATTAGCTAAACTAATTATTAGAAGTAGGAATTGTAACAAACTTGGAGATAAATTTCATTACAGTGTGACAATTAACACATACATGAAGCTTCTTAACAAGCCTAATAGTTTTTCTAACAAGCATGTCTAGAAAACAAAAAAAGGACAAATTTTCACTATGGTGGTAGAGAAATATTTTTTTCCCTCCTTTTCCGCACCACTAGGTGTCTTGCATTTGGAAAATACCATATTGTCTTCATCTCCCAAACCAATTTCTCCAACTTGGCATAAATTTATTGTATTTGTGAATGTCATATGTCTCCTACACAAAAAGCACATACCATTTTATGGTCTTCAATCCAACTACACGTGGGGAGCTTTTTAATTCCTTATCTTTCATCAATCTCCTTACCATTCGCTGACATCTTTTTTAACATTCAAATAAAAAAGTAACATTGCTGTAAATACTCCTAGGCCTGCTTTCATATGTGATCTACAGGCCAGTAAGAAAACAGATCCACACATCCACCACATCAACATCTGAAAAAATTGCTCTATCCTTTATGCTTTAATGGATGTCCATACCCTGTTCGAAAGCTCCCATTTTGGCACAGACATGGAGGATGCTGGTAAAGGTTGTGGAGTCTGGCTTTACACCTGCCAATTGCATTTGCTCGGAAGCTTCTGAAGCCTTTTCAACAAATCCCTTTTGCGTATATCCTGCTATCATGGCATTTAATGAGACCACATTTTTTTTTAGGCATTCGGTCAAACAGTTCACATGCCTTGTATGTGCTTCCACATTTTGCAAACATGTCAACCAGGGCAGTTGTAGCAACAACATCTCCTCTTTCATTTATCCTGTAATGGATGTTCAGACCCCGTTCCAATGCTCCCATTTTAGCACACGCAGGGAGGGTGTTGGCAAAGATTGCAGTCTAGCATTACACCTGCCGATTACATTTGATTGAAAGTTTTTAAATCCTTTTCAAAAAATGCATTTTGTGCATATCCCGCAGTCATAGCATTCCATGAGACCACATTTCTTTGAGGTATCTTGCCAACAGTTAACGCGCCTGTCTATGCTTCCACATTTTGCATACATGTCTACCAAAGCATTTCCAGATGTAATATCTGGATAATCCTTAGTTCACTATGTTTCGATAGACGTCCATACTCTGTTACAATGCTCCCATTTTCGCACAGCCGCGAGGGAACTGACGAATAAAAACCGATAGTGTAATACCCCTCATACTATCTAGACTTATTGTTTTACGTGCTTTTCTTGGTTACTATGATGATACTGTATTGATTGATGTGGTTAGTCAGATACTATGATGATACTGCTATTGTTTGATATGGTTAGTTTAGATGCTAGACGATGTTATTTCATTATGGACATGATTACTTTATATAACATGATGGTTGATTATATCAGTTGATTTTCTGAATTGTGATATGATGCAATGATTTAAATTAATATGTTAGGAGGTGATTGTTAGTTAGAAATGTAATTCTTTGATTATGCTATAATTGTTAGAATAGGTGTGACGAAGGACTATATAGCATCACTCGTTCTCGAGTGCCCTGTTATGTTGCAATTCCTTCTCACAATGTAGTAACTGGATTTAATGTTTTGATATATATATGTTTATATGCACATGTACACAACTTCGTTTGTATGCAGGATTGCAGGTATAAGTCTCGATTCCACCTGCTTCGGCAGGACAGGGCGAGCACCAAATAACCCAACGGATAAATGTTGATACAGAGGTGACGATGAAGTCCTCCCGTCCCATGATGTCAGGTTGTCTCATTTGTTGGTATAGTCGATGTTGTGTAATTGTCGTTAATTGTCTGTTGTGTTATGGGTTTTGTCTTAGTTTATTTTATGAGGGCATTTTCAGTTATGTCTAGTCTTTATGTTTGAAATAAATTATTTATTTTAATGTTGGAGTAAATGGTATTTAAATATTTAAATAATTTAATTATTTTTGAAAATCTTACATTTCAATTAAATAATAATTAAATAATAAATCTGTTTAAATTATTTTAATTAATTAAATTTGGTGGTGGATAATTATGTGAATAATTTATTTAAATTAAATATATAATGTGTGGTGCAAGAAAAGTTACAAAACAGGAATTAAAGTAATTAAAACAAATAAAAGAATTAAAAGACAGTGTGAGCCAATAGGGTTTGAGTGTTGAAAAGAAAGCTTGTTTTAAAGATTGATTTTTTTTCTTTTATCTGGATTTTTGGGGAGAGCTTTGGGGAGGTGAAGAATATATTTTATTTAATTATGAATTCTTGAGGGTTCTCACACACACCCCCAGAGGAATAGAAGTTGAAGTGCTCAAGTGAAGGTGGATTTCGTTCTGGACTAGGATTGGAATCGGATTCGAAAACATCAGAGTTAAGCAGGCATCTTCGAATTTGCATTGGACTCCAGGTTCCTCTCGTTGTCCTCTTCTCATACCCTTCTGTTTGTTCTGAAAGAAAGAAATAAATGTTATTAAAAATAATTTTTGTAAATGTAGAAGAACCTCTGTTGAAAACGGAAACTAGAGCAAATCACTATGTTAGAAAACAAGGAAAATTCATAGAAACTTTATTATTTAAAATATTGTTAGATCTAGAACCAGATATTCTGAAACATTTCAATCTTTAAACGTTAGGATTATAGAAAGATGATTTTGCCTTGTTGAAGATAATAGATTTGGGGTTTTATCAGTATATTGAAACATGAATAGATGCATTTATTGTTTTTGTAAATTCCTTGTTGTTTTGGTTATACCTCTGTACTTTCTTTCCAGTATATATAAATATTTATGTTGATCTGTTAAATCAGAATAGATAGTTACATTGCCTGATTATATTGTTCTATTTGCCCAGTATAATGATCTGTTAAACCAGAATATTTATACTTCATGGTCTGGTTTATATTATTTCAATTACCCAGAATATATATATATATATATTCTGGTTTATATTACCAGAAATATTTGTTATTTTAAAACTATGAAAAGGGGAAAGAGTTCTGTATTTAAATATCTTCATTGTGGAGTCGTGCACGGGAAAACAATTTCGTTTTCCGTGCTCTAAAAAAAAAATTATATTAATAAATTTAAAGTTTCGATTTTTTGTTTATGCCCAGCGATGTTTTATTTTAAAGTCCCATTTGAAATTATGGGGGTTTGGGAGGACCATTACCCCATGACCGCCGATGGCTGACGTGAGGAATTGCTGCGTGATCCCACTTGCCATATGTGTGTTGTTTTGTTTTAAAAAATAAATAAAAAATAAAAGTTTATTTTATTTACTTTTTTTATTAAGTTTATAAATATATAAATATTATATATATATATTTATATATATATATATATATATATAAATAAATATTTATATATTTATATATATATATATATTATATTATATTATTTATTTACTTATTTATTTATTTATTTTTTATTATTATATTATGAGGAAATTTCAAATTAATGAGATTTAATAATTATAATTATTTGAATTAATTTATTTTATGTAATAATATTAATTGGTTTTTAAGAAATATATATATACATATAATCTTGATGTATATATATTTGAAATGTTAAATAATTGTTATATGGGCATTTGCATGTTTAATTAAGGTATTTGTTTTAATGGTTTTGGTGAATTTAACAAAAAAATTAGCTTTTAGTCGTAATTGTGAATTCTTCTGAGATAAGCACCTTTAGTTATTTATTGGGGTTAAAATCAAACTTAATGGGTGACTTTGCAAAATGTAATGTGAGTTTTATTTTATGTGTGCTTTATTTCTCATTGTTGTCGATGTTGGGAACCCTATCTATTTTAATCTTGTTCAGGAGGCTTGTGATTTAAGTGTTGTTTACCTATGTTATGCTTTTGAGTTATTGGTGTTATGTTAGGAAGGGTTTTTTGCAAGTTGATGATTATTTAGGTTAGAGATGGGTAATACCTCATGTATTGGATTTTGGGTTTTATGACTTTGTATGTGTTGTTTCCAACCCTTGCCTAGTTTTGATTATGTTAGGGGTCATAGGGAGAGTGGCTCTTCATGGGCGCCAGTGCCTCGGATGAGGAAGGGCCAGGATAACCCTCGAAGAGTAGTAAACAAGTGATAACCTAAACAATAGATTTAGGGGGATGGGTAGTTTAAAAATACAAGATAATAAAACTTTGGATTCCTCGGCTATGCATTAGGGCTACCTTAGACTAGTGATAGACTGAGAAGGCGTGGTCGGCAAAGTCAGAGTCTCGTCCTCATGAGAGACTATTGGCTCCGCATTAGCTACCCTATGGTGCCGGCGCCTCAGTTAGGAGGAAGGGCCAGGATATCCATAGATGGGTGCCGGCGCCTCAGTTGGAGGAAGGGCCAGGAAATCCCATGAGAGCTATGCGATGACACTCTCCACTTGACACCCTTGTGCTTTGTTATTGTTGCCTCTGGATGTTATCTCTTTGTGATGTTTCTTGAATTCTTGTGAATTTGATTTGTGATTGTTAAGTGATATTACTTCATGTTATCGTGATGAGTTCTTGGTTTAACTTGTTATGTGATTTGAGTACGTCGATGGTTGTGCATTGCATATTTGAGTTGTACTTGTTCTGTATCATATTGTGATTGAGTCGGTTGACATCCATGGTCGGGTTCACTTCCTCGTCACCTCTGAGCACAGGGGGTGAGTTACTTCATAATTCACATGGTTGGGTGGAACGTGCTCCGCACCCGTTGGGTTCCCCATCAGCGTCTTGTCATCTCAGCTTTCCGCAGTGCAGATGTTCCAGTGATCAGATGTACTTCATGTTCCCTTATTGTGTATCAATCCCCATGTTGGGAAATTCAATGTAATTCTTGTATCAAAAGAAAATTGTAATGTAATATTATTTCAACGATGTAATAGTTAGGTTTGAATTGGATCATGTTAAGAGATTTATCATGGATGTAATTATGCGATGTTGTCATACTCGCATCATGACTATCAGTTGTATCTTGTATATGGTTTTTATAAATTAAAATAGTTATGTTGTTTTCATTATCTTTTTGTTGTGTGTGGTTGCAATGTAACCTCGCGTGCCCCAGAGAACCAAGTGTATTAATGTTATGTGTTATGCTATGTGTTTATGATTTAATGTTGTTACATGTTATTTCTATTATTTAAAAAAAAAATTATTCGCATTATGTGTGTGTTCTCTGGGGTTTGCACGACGGGCGTTACAACTTGGTATCAGAGCCAAGGTTGCAAACGCTAGGGTCTTTGGGTAGTGTAGTCCATTAGGTTACCGTTTGTGCAACTCTTGTGCTCATGTCGTACTTTATCTTGTGGCGCAGAACTATGCCTCGAGGTAGAGGACGTGGTCGTGGAAGAGGCCGTTGTGCCGGACGTGGAGCAAACCGGCGAAGCCCCTCAGTTCCTAGTTCCCATGGCTCTGAGCATGAGGAACAGCAAAGTCTTCATAGTGTTCCATCAGGTGACCAGAATCCAGTACCGCTAGGTCTAGACGGTCAATTACAACATATACTTGGAGAGATTCTTGACCGATTGGGACCCAGGCCAGATGAGGTACACCAGGTGGAGAGGGAGAGAGAGAGGTCTCCGAGACGTAGGGATACGGATGTGGTTCCAGATGCAGTCGTAGCAGGCCATATGAGAGATTTGATGAGGGCACACCCTCCTACTTTTGATGGTTCTGAAGGAGGTCTTGAGGCTGAGACCTGGTTAATTGGCTTAGACCGTTGCTTCGCCATGCACCCCTACGGTAGCAATACCAAGGCTCGGTGCGCAGTTATGCACTTGCGAGGCTTCGCGTCTACTTGGTGGCGTCTTGAGGAACATAAACTGCACCTTGATCTCAGTATGGTTACTTGGGAGTTGTTCCTAGACAGGTTCAGAGCTCGTTTCCTCTCAGTTCACTGGAGGCAACGCAAGGCTGACGAGTTTCATGATCTCAAGCAATTGTCTATGTCAGTGGAGCAGTATGAGAGGCGCTTCTATGAGTTGAAGCAATATGCAGGGATTAGCCACGATGAGGGCATGTTAGTGCAGCATTTTGTTCGAGGCTTGAATGGCCGCATCAGTGGTGGTGTACGAGTCTTTGAGCCGAAGACGATGGAGATGGCAGTGGAGAAGGCTCGCTTAGTGGAGGAGAATTTGGCCATGGCTTTGGGTGGTCATATCGGAGTACAGATTGGTAGCATGCCCACACCTGGTTACGTTACTCATGGAGGTCAGTCGCAGGGAGCAGGAGCTTCTAGGAACATGAACCCACCTTCTAAAGGGGGTCAGCAACGTCAGCAGCAGCAGCATCAACAACAACAATCACAGCCGAAGCATGAAAACTTTCAATCTCAGCAAGGTGGCAATTCGCAGTTTCGTAGGGATCGGAACAGGATCAGGCACCAAATTCGACAGGAACGTTTTGCTCAGCCTGCACCTAGTTTTCAGTCAGCGCCGAGTCGAGCAAGCTTTCAACAATCCAATGCTCCATCCGAGGGCAGAGGATTTGGCCGAGGTACTGGTTGCTACTCATGTGGGCAACAAGGGCATATCGCTAGAGTGTGTCCACAGAAGAGCACTTCTGGTTTTTATCAGAGACCTGCCGCTTCTGAGCCGACGGTGGGTGATGCAGGTAGATCTCATCAAGTGTTTTCCGTTGTTGACAATCGCCAGGGTGGATACCAGGATGCAGGTGCAGAGGCTTCTGGTAGAGGACGAAGTTCTGGCTTCGGAGCTCGCGAGTGAGCTCGAAAGGTTTCGATGGTGTCCTAAACGTCGTGATCTTGGCGTCTTGGGAGGATGTCTCCCTTATTTAAGAATCTTAATTTTTCTTTTTATTCTGTTATTTAATGGCTTCCAGGAGTAAGCCATATCCTAGGGGGGGAGGATGTAATACCCCTCATACTATCTAGACTTATTGTTTTACGTGCTTTGCTTGGTTACTATGATGATACTGTATTGATTGATGTGGTTAGTCAGATACTATGATGATACTGCTATTGTTTGATATGGTTAGTTTAGATGCTAGACGATGTTATTTCATTTTGGACATGATTACTTTATATGGCATTATGGTTGATTATATCTGTTAATTTTATGAATTGTGATATGATGCAATGATTTAAATTAATATGTTAGGAGGTGATTGTTAGTTAGAAATGTAATTCTTTGATTATGCTATTATTGTTAGAATAGGTGTGACGAAGGACAATATAGCATCACTCGTTCGCGAGTGCCCTGTTATGTTGCAATTCCTTCTCACAATGCAGTAACTTGATTTAATGCTTTGATATATATATGTTTATATGCACATGTACACAACTTCGTTTGTATGCAGGATTGCAGGTATAAGTCTCGATTCCACCTGCTTCGGCAGGACAGGGCGAGCACCAAATAACCCAACGGATAAATGTTGATACAGAGGTGACGATGAAGTCCTCCCATCCCATGATGTCAGGTTGTCTCATCTGTTGGTATAGTCGATGTTGTGTAATTGTCGTCTTTGCCTGCTGTGTTTGTGTCTTGTCTTATTTTGGGTGGGCATTGATAATTATGATTTATCTTAACATTTGAAATTGATTATTTATGTTAAATGTTGGATTAAATAATATTTAATTATTTAAATATTTTAATTATTTTGAAAATCATATATTGCAATTAAATAATAATTAAATAATAAATCTGCTTAAATTATTTTAATTAATTAAATTTGGTGGTGGATAATTATGTGAATAATTTATTTAAATTAAATATATAATGTGTGGTGCAAGAAAAGTTACAAAACAGGAATTAAAGTAATTAAAACAAATAAAAGAATTAAAAGACAGTGTGAGCCAATAGGGTTTGAGTGTTGAAAAGAAAGCTTGTTTTAAAGATTGATTTTTCTTTTATCTGGATTTTTTGGGGAGAGCTTTGGGGAGATGAAGAATATATTTTATTTAATTATGAATTCTTGAGGGTTCTCACACACACCCCCAGAGGAATAGAAGTTGAAGTGCTCAAGTGAAGGTGGATTTCGTTCTGGACTAGGATTGGAATCGGATTCGAAAACATCAGAGTCAAGCAGGCATCTTCGAATTTGCATTGGACTCCAGGTTCCTCTCGTTGTCCTCTTCTCATACCCTTCTGTTTGTTCTGAAAGAAAGAAATAAATGTTATTAAAAATAATTTTTGTAAATGTAGAAGAACCTCTGTTGAAAACGGAAACTAGAGCAAATCACTATGTTAGAAAACAAGGAAAATTCATAGAAACTTTATTATTTAAAATATTGTTAGATCTAGAACCAGATATTCTGAAACATTTCAATCTTTAAACGTTAGGATTATAGAAAGATGATTTTGCCTTGTTGAAGATAATAGATTTGGGGTTTTATCAGTATATTGAAACATGAATAGATGCATTTATTGTTTTTGTAAATTCTTTGTTGTTTTGGTTATACCTCTGTACTTTCTTTCCAGTATATATAAATATTTGTGTTGATCTGTTAAATCAGAATAGATAGTTACATTGCCTGATTATATTGTTCTATTTTCCCAGTATAATGATCTGTTAAACCAGAATATTTATACTTCATGGTCTGGTTTATATTATTTCAATTACCCAGAATATATATATATATATTCTGGTTTATATTACCAGAAATATTTGTTATTTTAAAACTATGAAAAGGGGAAAGAGTTCTGTATTTTAATATCTTCATTGTGGAGTCGTGCACGGGAAAACGAACTTCGTTTTCCGTGCTCTAAAAAAAAATATATTAATAAATTTAAAGTTTCGATTTTTTTTGTTTATGCCCAGCGATGTTTTATTTTAAAGTCCCATTTGAAATTATGGGGGTTTGGGGAGGGCACGACACCCGTACCCCCCCCGCGCCCCATTGCGTGGCGACTGCCACAGCAGTCCTACGGACTGCTTGCGCAGCAGTCCGCAGGACTGCTGCGTACAGTAGCCCGTGGGGACTGCTGCGCGCAGTCCCCACTTGCCATATGTGTGTTGTTTTGTTTTAAAACAAAAAAAATAAAAGTTTATTTTATTTACTTTTTTTTTATTAAGTTTATAAATATATAAATATTATATATATATATTTATATATATATATATAAATAAATATTTATATATTTATATATATAAATATATATTTATTTATTTACTTATTTATTTATTTATTTATTTATTATTATATTATGAGGAAATTTCAAATTAATGAGATTTAATAATTATAATTATTTGAATTAATTTATATTATGTAATAATATTAATTGGTTTTTAAGAAATATATATATACATATAATCTTGATGTATATATATTTGAAATGTTAAATAATTGTTATATGGGCATTTGCATGTTTAATTAAGGTATTTGTTTTAATGGTTTTGGTGAACGAATGTTTTTAACAAAAAAATTAGCTTTTAGTCGTAATTGTGAATTCTTCTGAGATAAGCACCTTTAGTTATTTATTGGGGTTAAAATCAAACTTAATGGGTGACTTTGCAAAATGTAATGTGAGTTTTATTTTATGTGTGCTTTATTTCTCATTGTTGTCGATGTGGGAACCCTATCGTATTTTAATCTTGTTCCAGAGGCTTGTGATTTAAGTGTTGTTTACCTATGTTATGCTTTTGAGCGTTATTGGTGTTATGTTAGGAAGGGTTGGACAGGTTTTGCAAGTTGATGATTATTTGCAGTTGCGAGATGGGTAATGCCTCATGTATTGGATTTTGGGTTTTATGACTTTGTGTGTTAGTCCAACCCTTGCCTAGTTTTGATTATGTTAGGGGTCATAGGGAGAGTGGCTCTTCGTAGGCGCCGGCGCCTCGGATGAGGAAGGTCCAGGATAACCCTCGAAGAGTAGTAAACAAGTGATAACCTAAACAATAGATTTAGGGGGATGGGTAGTTTAAAAATACAAGATAATAAAACTTTGGATTCCTCGGCTATGCATTAGGGCTACCTTAGACTAGTGATAGACTGAGAAGGCCGTGGTCGGCAAAGTCAAAGTCTTGTCCTCATGAGAGACTATTGGCTCCGCATCAGCTACCCTATGGTGCCGGCGCCTCAGTTAGGAGGAAGGGCCAGGAAATCCATAGATGGGTGCCGGCGCCTCAGTTGGAGGAAGGGCCAGGAAATCCCATGAGAGCTATGCGATGACACTCTCCACTTGACACCCTCGTGCTTTGTTTTTGTTGCCTCTGGATGTTATCTCTTTGTGATGTTTCTTTGAATTTTTGTGAATTTGATTCGTGATTGTTAAGTGATATTACTTCATGTTATCGTGATGAGTTCTTGGTTTAACTTGTTATGTGATTTGAGTACGTCGATGGTTGTGCATTGCATATTTGAGTTGTACTTGTTCTGTATCATGTTGTTGAGTCGGTTTGACATTCATGGTCGGGTTCACTTCCTTGTCACCTCTGAGCACGGGGGGTGAGTTACTTCGTAATTCACATGGTTGGGTGGAACGTGCTCCGCACCCGTTGGGTTCCCCATCAGCGTCTTGTCATCTCAGCTTTCCGCAGTGCAGATGTTCCAGTGATCAGATGTACTTCATGTTCCCTTATTGTGTATCAATCCCCATGTTGGGAAATTCAATGTAATTCTTGTATCAAAAGAAAATTGTAATGTAATATTATTTCAACGATGTAATAGTTAGGTTTGAATTGGATCATGTTAAGAGATTTATCATGGATGTAAGTATGCGATGTTGTCATACTCGCATCATGACTATCAGTTGTATCTTGTATATGGTTTTTATAAATTAAAATAGTTATGTTGTTTTCATTATCTTTTTGTTGTGTGTGGTTGCAATGTAACCTCGCGTGCCCCAGAGAACCAAGTGTATTAATGTTATGTGTTATGCTATGTGTTTATGATTTAATGTTGTTACATGTTATTTCTATTATTTAAAAAAAAAAAATTATTCGCATTATGTGTGTGTTCTCTGGGGTTTGCACGACGGGCGTTACAGATAGGGCTGGAAGCCTGTTTTTGAATGAGGAGAAATGGACTGCGCGGGAATAATTTGAATGTTAATGGAGAACGGAAACGGCCTGCTAACAGTGAACGGAAACGGCTTGCTAAAAGTGAACGAAAATGGCAAACAGTAGGCGGGATGGGTTAGCTGGGCCCTACAGCAGCCACCTAAGCGTGGTCAACGCTTAGAGTGTGCTGGTTAAGCCCAGCCGAAAGAAAGAGGGGCGCATTCCAACTCTATTGCATGCTTTAGTCCTCCCAAAATGCGATACAATAAAATTGCTAAGAATAAGTAAGGCAGATCAGATAGTTCTTACATAGAGCGACTAGTCTAGAGGTTCAAAAAAATACAAAATGAGGAGAAATTTAACTCTTGTATTATACAAGCAAAGTTCAAGATGAAAACAATATTACATATCTCGAACCTGCTAATATTCCTTCTTATGAGTTTTTGGCGCGATAGATTTGTTTCTTTTAAATTCTTAAATGTCTTGGCCCCCTTCCAAGCTTCGACTAGGTGGGCATTCGCGATGATCTCCTTCGCGGGATACATCAATATAGCTTCGAGAAGCCCTCCGCCGTTCAGCAGAGAGCCATCATGCCCATCATCACTGTCTGTGACGTCATTGCATAGGCTCAGACTGGTACGAGGTTCAGGTAATAATTGTTTCACCCCTAAGAGAACTTGCAGCCCAAAACAGAGAAAGTTATTCTCACTCATGACTGGTTTAATGATTATTTTTAACTATTAGAGGGTGTGTCAATGAAAATCCCATTTCTTTTTAGTTACTGAGAATCTTCACATATGGATTACATTTAACTCCCCCCCTTTGCTGAGCAGTTACAAAATCATCACCTGCGATGGCCTAAATTTAGACCTTGGCTGACATATTAATTTATTTATCATATTATTCTTTATTATTTCCACTATCATTGATATTTTATTTTAATATTCGTGTCATATTTAATTTGTTATATTATTTCATTAAGTTCATAATTTATCATATACCATGGCCTTTAATAAATATATTTATATTAATTGACAAAGTGTCCTTTTTGACCTAATAATTTATTTTAATACAACAAATAATCCCCAAGCATCAATCAAACAATTTTAAATCGAATAAACCAAATAACAATACCGACCAACCAAACTAGTATTGCTAATAGTGAGAATCATGGAGGGACACTACATACTATGTGTTATATTGGTATTTTTCTTAGTTTTTGAGATGTACAAGTAGATTATTTTTATTGGACTCTTTATTTGCTACTATATCAATGAAAATAAATTAGATAAATGTATTTTTCTTAATATATTTTTTGGTTTATAAGATCACAAGATGTGTGGGACTTTAATTGAAGGCCTTCTTTCTAAACATCAATAATGCATCCCAATTTTTAATTTTAAATCCTTATTTTTAACTCTTCCCAGTCCTTTAAATATGTGTTTTAGTTCCCTAAGTTTACATGAAATACTTGAAAAATAATGTCTTTGAAGGATTGACAATCTCATCAATCAGGCTTATTATCAATTGTATTGGTTGTATTATTTGGCTCTCTGATCACCTTGTTTACGAAGAACCATTGAGATGCATGGAAACTAGTATCTTCTCCATCACTTTAAACTTGTATAAGGAGTTGTTCAAATAGAAATCATACTTACCACCAATAAAATACAAACAATTAAGGATTGTTAACAACTCCTAATGAACTTCATAATTGAAGACAATATATACATCTAATATGAAACCATACCTATTTATCATGATATGTTTGATTGGCGCTAGGCAATGAGATTTTACATATTGCATCAAACAAAAAAAGAATTTTCAAATTGCAAATATGGCCAAACTGTATAAAAGTGCTCTCTCTCCAACAATGTTAGGAAAATAAGGAAAGAGTATATATGTCTAGATTTTTGAGAATATTAGTACACTTTTGTAGCCTAATATGTTCCAAAATTTAAGTAGCAATTGTGCTGGTTATTTGGCCATGGGAACAATTTGTTTTCTAAAGATCAATTGAAATAGAATGTGTATGATAATGGGTTTCTCTTATCAATTTAGTAAACAGGTCTAGCATCAACATGAACACAACCACCCTTAGGAGCATCTATTTTGAGTCCATTTTTTTGCAATTTTTTAAAAATAAAAATAATTCAATAGCCATAATTGAAGAGTTGATAAGGAATCAAACACTAAAAACAAAAAAATAATTTAAAGAATACAATACTAAATAATAGTCAAAATAAACTCCAAATATTATAATTTAATTTTTTGGTACAAGTTTGAGAGAAATTACTTTTGAAAACACACATTGAAAAATCAAACCATAGAAGCAAAATCCTTCTAGTAACAATTTCTAGCATG
>VDFB02247120.1:0-28650 GCA_007258455.2 Sequoia sempervirens
TTCATCAAACACACCCCTAGTATCACAAAGCATGGTCTCACAAGGACCAATCACATCAATACCATTATCATACATGCAAAACATCAACACCACCTTCACAAATACCATTCCAAATCCACCACCACCTCCACCACCTCCAACTTTCACCACATCAAATCAATATGATGTAGCATTGCAAGCTACTTTCCAAAGAGGATACCAACAAGTCCAAAAACAAAAAGCCATACAACAAGCTGCTCAAGCTACACAAGCTACCAAAGTTGCACAAGCCACAATACAAGTGCAAAAAGCCATGCAAGCTCAAGCTTTATTGCAATAGCAACAATAACAAGCTGCCCAAGCAGCATAAGCATTGCAAGCACAAAGGGTCACGCAAGCAAAACTTTTATTATAGCAACAAGCCGCACAAGTACAAGCAGTACAAGCTCAAGCCCAAGCGTAGGTGCAAGCTCAATATCAAACACAACAAGCACAAGCACAAGAAAACTTCTTGCCTGAACATCATGGTGGAGGCATATCAACAGAAGCACTAAAGCAATGCCAAGAGCAACAAGAGTAGTAGATTGGCAGCTAGCGATAGCGTTGTTGGAATAACAACAAGCAACAGCAAGCCCAACAAAAGTGTTGTTGGAACAACAACAAGCACAAATCCTAGCGCAACAATAGCAAGATCAACAACAGGCATCGTTCATACAAAAGCAAGTAGAAGCCTACTTCGCTTGATAGAACATGCAGATGCCATCAAACAATGCATTGACCAACCTATCCATCCAAACCACAATTCAAACACCTCAAAACACTTTCATCCCACCCCCTGATCCCCAAAATGATGTGATGACACAACTCAGGTTGCTCTCGCAACAAGTACTCGACCTTCAATTGGGGCAGACAACCAAAATGCCAAACAACTTGTGTCCCTATCCATTTGATAGGAGCCTAGACATGAAACCATTCCCCAAGGGATTTGAAATCCCCAAATTTGATAAATATCGAGGGATGGGAAACCCTGAAGATCACATTAGGGAATTCCAGGTTCATTGTATGGAGGTCGCATATGATGATACTTATCTGATGTGGCTATTCCCTAGGAGCTTGGCAAGTCCCGCTATAGAATGGTTCTCTCGCTTACCTTTAGGCATTAGAACATTCAAAGAAATTAGAGATGCATTCATTAGGAATTACGCATGTAACATTGCAATGGATGTTAGTCTCGAAGAATTATCAACTCTAAAACAAGGGAAGAATAAATCTTTTGCCTCATTACTTCAACAATGCTGATCCAAGGCCAATTGAAGCAAGTGGACCATGCCAGAAGAACAACAAGTCTACACAATCATAGCCAACCTTGAAAGCCACTTGGTGTTTCATCTCAAGGTTCAGGGAATCACCACATATGAGTAATTGATCTCCAAGGTGCTTAGCATCAAAAGAGCCCTTGTGACTCAACCCGCTGAATCAACATCATATCATGAACAACAAAACAACCGCCCATCATCCAATTATAATGATAAACCTTGCACGTGGGTGAGAAACAAGAACATCACTAATGATGGCGTCGTTGATGCCAAGGTGGTCATTAGTGGTCCATGCCAAAATACACCTACACCAAAAATCCAATCACAACACCAAAACACTCATCACACAACATACCAAACTAATAATCCCACCATCAATAACCTCACTAACCAAAGGGGACCTCCCCAATGCAAAAGTTATCCAAAACAAAAATATGCTATTTTGGGGGAACCATTGGAGGATATAATGAAAAATTTGATCAACAAAAAACTTATCAAACCTCCCACATTAAAAAATTACCAAGAACCCAATGTCAAACCCCCTTGGTATAACAAGAATCAACTTTCTGAATTTCAAAAAATAAAAGGTCACACCACAAACAATTGCATGAGACTCAAAAAAATCATCCAAGATCTCATTGACAAGAAAATCATAAATGTGGAACAACCTACCGAAAATCAGGACCTTAAAATCTACACGAATCTGATGCTGAATCACGACAATAAAAGGAATAAAAATGATAAGGGGAAGGGTAGTGTAAATCATGTGTATGAAATAGTCGTTGCTTCCCTAAATGAGGACTGCATGGTCATCACCATCAAGGGCACCCATGCCAAATATTGTGGAGTCACCACAAGAGGTGGCAAAGTCACCATTGAGGATCATCCCAACCTAACAGAGTCCCTTCATCTAGAGCCATTTTGCATACCTAAAATGTTGTAGAACAACTCAAGAGAATTCCAGCACACATCTCCATCATGGAGTTGTTAAAAATATCATCAGCGCATAAAAGATCCTTGAGGAAGCATTAGCCTCATCCACTGTCCCCGCAGATCTCGATGTGGAGCAATTCTAGGCTACGATTGAAAATATCATAATGCCTAATCTCCTTACATTCTCTGACCAAGATTTCCCCACCCAACCATCTCACAACCATGCACTTCACTTAGAATCCATTGTCAACAAGAGAAAAATCAAAAGGGTCTTGGTGGATGGAGGTGTAGGTTTGAACATTTGTTCTCTTAGCCTCATCAAGTAGTTGAAAATATCATAAGATTCCATTGACAAAGGAAAGGGCATCACGATAAGAGCATATGATGACCAAGAAAGAGTGTTTCAAGGCATGATTAAGCTCCCTATCCAAGTATGGCCAACACTCATGGAAACCACCTGTCAGGTCTTGGACCTCGAGTTGCCATACAATATCCTCCTGGGATGCCCATGGATTCATGCGATGAAAGCCGTAGCATCAACCTTCCACCAATGTGTGAAATTTACACATAATGGACAAGAGGTTACTATCCATGGAGTTCCTAAGCCATTATCATATTGTAAGAATCTTGAAGCCAAGTATTACAAATACCCCCAAGTGCCAAGAATGATGAAGGCCCATCCGCACCATACATCGATCCACCACTCTTGCATCCATAGCGATAGAGACATATCCACCATCCCCACCATCTCAATATCAAGCTCATCATCGGGAGGATGGTTGTGGAAACTACAAACTCCTAACAATGCTTTTGTGATAGGAGAGTTATCTCAATCTCCTAGATCATGGGGACGCCCACAAGTAAATCAAGCTTCCACATCACAAACGCATCTTGACAACTATCCCAAATTCACAAGATGGGGAGACCTTGGCCATGAGGTTATTGAAGTAGATCCATATCACATGTTGTATCAAGATGAAAGACCAGTAGCTAATTTACCAATGGATGAGACAAGCAAGGGCCTACACATGATGCTTGCAATGGGCTATGACTGAAATCAAAGACTAGGACAAAATGACAATGGGCTCATAACACCTATCATGCCAGAGATGCGACCCATAACAAATCTTGGTCTTGGATGTGCCACTCTAAGAATAACCATACGTGGCCGAAGTCCTCTGGTTAGAGCCACTAATGTTTCTCCTCAGCCAGTAATAGTACAACTACACTCACCAATAGTCACAGGTAGAGACACACATAATTTTATAAGTGAGCCCTACATTAGTAGCAATGATGAAGATACCTTATCCAACCTACCTAGGTTATTCAAAGATACCACCTTATGTATGATTAGTACCATATCCTTTGAACCAGATAGTCAAAATCATGAGATTCGGAAATTTAGCCTACCCCAGCGATTGACTATGACCAATGGGGACCACTAGTTATAGACACATTTGAAAACAATGAGGCTCTCTCAGAATTCATGTGATTGTGGGATACTATACCTTGTGGACATCACAAAGCTAAGTTCAACATTGAGCTATACATACATGCCTATTATGGGGAAACAATTGAATCCCTCAGTCACAAAAGTGAAAATTTAAGAATAATATCAAGTCCTTGAGTGAAAACCACACTATGGCACTCTCGACAAGAAATAGTAAAAAGAAAGGGCGGTATCAATGGTGAAAACCTCTCCTAAGGTTCCCAAGGATGAGATTCAATCTTCCTCTAGGCTATTCACAGGAAAAGTTAGTGGTCTTGGTGAAAATGCAATCAGTCAACATAGGAGCGAGAGGATACCACATATCATTCTATGGAATCACTATTATCAAAGAAGCGAGAACTCCTAGTAGACATTCCTAAAAGGAAAGACAAATAAACTTTGCATGGAGTTATGCTATTATGCTAAGGGCGATCAGGAGACTATTGTCCTATCATTTTGGTAGTGTGTCGGAAGCAAAGGTCAAAAGAAGCACAAAAATGCATCCCAAATCGCTGTTAGTCAAAATGGAGCTCAAAAAATTGTTAGATGCAGGATTTATCTGACCAATTGATTATCCCGAATGGGTATCAAATTTGGTACCTATTTCAAAACCTAACATAGCTATCAAAATCTATATAGACTTCAGAGATTTGAACAAAGCATGTCTCAAGGATGATTTCCCACTTCCCAACATCCACATGATAGTAGACATGATAGTAGGACATGAGATGCTATCACTAATGGACAGATTTTTAGGATACAACCAAATCATGATAGCAAAAGAAGATCAACATAAGACTGCCTTCACTTGTCCATGGGGGACCTACTATTGGAACATGATGTCATTCGGCCTAAAGAACACAGGAGCAACCTATCAAAGGTCCATGACACTAATATATCATGACATAATTCATAAAATAGTAGAAGACTATGTTGACGACATTCTAGCTAAATCAAGGAAAAGACAAGATCATATAGCAACCCTAAGTAATATCTTTGACAGACTAGAGGAATACAAAGTTAGACTAAATCCCAAGAAGTGCATCTTCTGTGTACAATTAGGTAAATTTCTAGGATACATAATCTCCATGAGGGGTATCGAGGTGGACCCGATGAAAGTAAAGGCAATCCTTGAGATGGAAGCACCAAAGACATTAAAACAACTAAGAGGCCTCCAAGGCTGACTACAATCCATCTGATGGTTCATAGCACGACTGGAAGACAAGCAAAATCCATATTATCACCTACTCCACAAAGGGGTGGCATATAAATGGGATACAAAATGTGAAGAGGCATTCAACAAGATCAAGGAATATCTACTGACACCACCATTTTTAATGCCACCTATCCCAAGAAATCCATTGATCTTATACGTGTCAGCAACAACAACAGCCCTTGGGGCTCTTTTGGCCTAGCATGATGAAAATGGAATAGAGAGGGCCATCTACTATATCAATAGGACAATGGTCAGTCACAAGCTAAATTACTCATTCATCGAGAAAGCTTGCCTCGTAGTAGTGTTTGCATCCCAAAAATTTAGACATTACATGTTGGCACACAAGATAAAGCTCATTGCCAAAATTGATCCCCTCAAGTATATACTATCAAAGGAAATGTTAACCGGTAGAATGGAAAAATGGGTAATGATATTGTCTGAGTATGACATCGAGTATGTCGAGAGAAAAGCCATTAAAGGTCAAGTTATTGTAGATCAACTAATAGAAGCACCTATGTATTATGAGAATCCTCTTGTCTTAGAATTCCCAAATGAATCCATCTTTAACCTCAACATAGCTAACCACTAGAAACTATACTTCGATGGTTCATACACACAGCATGGATCAAGAGCTGGTGTCTTCTTCATCACCCCACAAGGGGATTGCATACCAAAGCCATACAAATTGGCATTCCCTTGCACCAACAACATCACGGAATATGATGCTTTGACTATAGGCCTTAGGATAGCAATGCAATGGAACATTATAGCTTTCAAGGTCTACGGAGACTCACAGTTGATCATAAACCAGGTCAACAAGGAATATCAGACTAAGGATGATAAGCTCGCTCCATACAAGAAACTGGTGGAGACTCTAAAGGAATCCTTCATTGACATAACATTTGAGCAAATTATAAGAACCAACAATAGAGCAGTGGATGCCATGGCAATAATTGGATCCTTGCTGAATATCCCTAACAATGTCCCAAGATACGAATTCTTGATTGAGCAACTTCTCGTCCTCGCATTCGAGGTACTAGAATTAGAATTCATGTGTGAAATCATTGGTCCTGGTGATCCTTAGTATCATGACATCTACACATATCTTTGCATAGGAGTCATACCCGCTCACCTCCCATCAAACCTTAAACGAACCTTTATCAAAAAGGCATCTAGATTTGTGATCCTAGGTGATACCTTATACTATAGAAGCATATAAGGTACCTTGCTACAATGTCTAAATGTTGAGGAGGCATTAACTGCTCTAACCGAGGTTCATAACGGTATTTGTGGTTCACACTGAAGTGGAATGACCATAGCCAAGAAATTGCTGAGGATGGGGTATTATTGGCCCACAATGGAAAGAGAAGCACATGATCATGCTAAAAAGTGTTTACAATGTCAACAGCATGGGGATCTCATCCATGCTCCAGCTTAAGAGCTTCACCCAATCATCACACCATGGCCCTTTTCCTGAGTGAGATCAATCTCAATGGAAAAATCACACCCACCTCATCCATGACCATAGAATTCATTATCACTACAGCTGAGTACTTCACAAAGTGGGTGGAAGCCATACCCATGGCCGTATATAATTGGGAAGTAGATCTCAAAATTCATCATTGAACTATCATCTATTATTCACGGTGTCCCACAAGCCCATTATCTTAGATAATGGGGACACACCATTCAAGAACCATGAGGTTCGTGACTTGTGCGAGAAATTCAAAATCCAGCATCGCTTCTCCACCCTGTATTATCCCCAAGGCAATGGCCAAGCAGAAGCCACAAACAAAACCATCCTCAAAATCCTTAGGAAAATAGTCAATGACACAAGTCGTGATTGGCATCTGCAACTTAATCCCACCCTTTGGGCTTATCAAACTAGCATCTGCACACCCACCGATGCCACCCCATTCTCCTTGGTCTACGGATTAGAAGACGTACTCCCCATTGAGATCAAGCTCCGATCCCTCAGAATATCACTGCAAAACTACATCATAGATGAGGAATATTGGGTATCAAGACTAAAGTGGAGTTACTAGATGAGAGAAGAGTTGATGCTTTGAATCACTTGAAAGAGTCTATCAGAATAGACTTAAACGGAGCTACAACAAGAAAATCAGAAGCAGGACTTTCCAAATTGAAGAATTGGTCTTGAAAGAAAATCAGAAGAATGTCCCAAATCCCAACAGCAAAGGAAAGTTCAAACCTAATTAGCTAGGACCTTTTGTCATAACAACAAGTTATAAATCAGGGGCATATCAGCTATCAACACAGAGAGGAACCTCTGCAGAGCCCATGAATAGCTCCACATCTCAAAGGACATGCCTAAATCTTTCCAAGGTATAGAACTAAAAATCAAAAATTAGAAAAAAGATCTGAAAAAAAATGGATTACTTTGGCTAAAACCTCTGAGAGCATCTTAGTAACAAACAAAAAAAATCAAAAAACAAAAATCCAAAAAAAAAAATCAGAAAAAGGATAAAAAAATCATCCTCTTGTAAGAAAACCACTTTGGTGGCACTTTGGACAAGTACGGTGAAAACCCTGGCAAATAGGTGCCTTGTGGAAATGGCGATGTCCATCCACTAGGATCTTTATA
Organism: Sequoia sempervirens; assembly: GCA_007258455.2. Classification (NCBI taxonomy): domain Eukaryota; kingdom Viridiplantae; phylum Streptophyta; class Pinopsida; order Cupressales; family Cupressaceae; genus Sequoia; species Sequoia sempervirens. The sequence continues at coordinate 7,539 of VDFB02247120.1, forward strand.
GCTTGTTCTACATCATCCATCCATTATATTTCCATCATCCATCCCATTTAGATCCCCACCCATCACTCATTTGCCTGCATCTACACCATAGCTTGGTCTTGTTATCGTATCATGATCTCTCCTAGTACTACTTGGTCCATCCTCAAGGTCGGTTGTCTGCGCTGTCGAGTAGTCCTATTACATCATCTTGAGGCATTCTCATTGGATCCAGTTAGTGTATGGTCTTAAAATCCTCAAACATAAAAAATCCAAAAACATCAAAACATCAAAAATCCAAAAACATCAAAACCTCGGAAAATCCAAAAAAAAAAAAAATCCAAAAGCCTTCAAAACATATCAAATCAAAAACAAGTCAAAAAAGTCATTAGAAAAGCCAAAAACAAGGTCATCTTGTCGAACTATGTCGTCTTTGAGCTTGAACGTAGGAAAGGTTGATCTTTGATCATCCCCCGAGACATTTAGGTCAGTCCTATAGGAGTCTGTCATAATAAACTGACATTTCATCATGTATATCTCCATCTGTAAATTGGATTGGAGTCATCGAGTTAAACTCGTGGTCTCTGTGTGTATAACGTAGGCAAGGCTAATCTATCGATCAACCCTTGAGACCCCTAGGATAGGTCTTTAGGTTAGTTTCTTGGTCAAAATCTCAGAAAATCCCAAAACCATTGAAAAATCAAAAATCAAAACACTTGTAAAACCTCAAAAAATACCAAAAACAACCTCAAAACATTGCAAAAACATCAAAAACATCCAAATGTTGAAAAATCCATCTATCTCATCTAAGCTTGCACTTGCAATAAAAAACCACTCATAATAAAGGCGGTCGTCATCCTCAATCTGGTGAAGCGATTAGGAGCAAAACTGGTAGTGGGTAGAGGCTCCAAAATGTCAGGATCTTAGAGTCTAGAAGTCAATCGCCAAGCAAGTTGGTTATCTCTTCATATTGGTAACACCTCATCTAAAGTGGTCCCCATATCAATCATCTGATAACATCATGTCTGGGATGAATCCTTCCTACAAGGGGGCATTATTTATCAGAAAGAACACTTTTGATAAATGAAATGACGTGCTGCCATCCACTAACATGTCTTAGGAGGAATCTTTCCTACAATGGGCATTATCTTTTTGCAATAAGTTTTAGTTCTTATCCTTAGAAAAAACATCCTCTTTCTGTTAGCGGTACTGAAGAGCATCAATTGTTTGTGTACTTGGTCTTTTATCTTTTGACTTATCTTATTTTCTCTCATTCCAAGGACGTCTCGATGATATCCCAAAACATGATTTAGAATTAGGAATTGGGCAATGATCATTATCTTTTGTCTACTGTGCTTGTTGAACGTTCTTGTAATATAACCTCGGTGAATACTTGCTTTGTTAGGTATGTGTGGAAGAGGTCTAGGGAAAATTGTTGACTATTATAGGGACAGGTTTACCTTTCTGTGTTTTGGTCTGAGGTGTCACTTCTAAAGTGCATCCTAGCAGGTTTCCATATGTCGGTGTGAACAAGAATACTCCTTTGATTATCAGTCAAATTCCATACTTACTAGGTACCACACCATCACAGTTTGCTATGCCTTGATGTATGTTACCACATGTGTTATCAAACATAAGAAAATTTGGCCCTTTGAAAATCTCAATTCTCGACAAGTAATCATCATAATCATAATCATCATGCATTTGTGTCATCATGTATCTTGTTGAAATAACTTCTTCTCACTAGCAGCACTAACAAAGTACTATGATGATCCACCATCACCATCATCGCATCGATCCGCATCCACAAATCATTAGCATATTGCATAACATATCATATAGGAAACATACACATTGCGTTTAAATAGGTGCATTCATGACATTCCACCCATTACACTTGGCATTTCATGGCATTACATTGATCATTGCATAAAGTATTCGTTTGCATTTCATAAGCATTCATTTGCTTTACATAAATCATCGCATAATATGAACGGAAGCATCTCATAATCATCATAATCATAAGCAATAGGTATATAAGCATTAATTCATTAGGCATACATATCATTGCATTAACATATCATTGCATCACATACATCATTATTTAAGATATTAACATTTGTTATTCTAAGCATCTCATACCATCATTCCATTTGCATCATACCATGGCCATCGCATCATATCACATTCATCCATAAATCATCTCATAATAAGCATTTTCACATACCATAGATCATATCATATATCGCATTTTGCATTGGCATAAAATAAATCATCATATAGATAACATTATTGCACATCATATCATAGGTTAGCATAATATAGATCTGTTAGTCATAATCATCGCATACATCATTAGAAATAAATGCATCCATAGAAATATCATTGCAAAGCATATAGAAATAAACCATCCATGTATAAATAAAAGAACACATTGCATCTCATCAAAATTGGCTCATATATATATCATATCATCAACTATCATAGTACAAATAATAATTGGATCACTGTACATATGTGTCAATTAGTATAAAATTCCCATCAGACTATCAAAAATGAGCCCATAAAGCACAAAAGGTACATCATAAAATCTGGATTAAGCCCGATCTTCGTGGATGCTGCCCTCACCCCTATCATCGTGACCCTCTGGTGGTCTCTGACTAGCCCGTTCTAAGTACTCTGGAACCCAATCTACTCTAGGTACATGGTCGTGGTAGGCCCAGCTGTAGTACTCTATCTCTCAGATAGCATCCCTATAGGATCAGACTAGCATGGTACCCTAGGATGAGGAGGCTATCATACTCTCAATCTACTACTTGTGGCCTAGCTCTATCATTTCCCATAGCTCTGTAGCCTGTCTCTGCTGCATAGCCTAATCCCTCTCTACTCTAAGCTACTCCCTCTCAACCCATGCCTAGTCTCTCTCGGCCATCACTCCTAGTACCTATGCCTATAATTGCAAAATCAAGGCATCACATGTGTCTTCCACCCTGGTGGTTGTGCCTGTGGCTGCACATGAACCTAACCCTCACCCTTGGCTCATGGTGGTGGGACTGGCAGATCCTGCTACTGGTCCTATATGAGGACATCTCCCTGACTTGGTAGAACTAGGGGCACCTCTGGCGGATCTTGTCAGATCTTGATCCTCGGTCCTTGCCCTCATCCTCGTCCTCTACCCTTGCCTCTGACCTTGTATGCCTCTGGATCCTCACCTGGAATAGTCAACCAAAGAGGAGTTCCGAACCAGTCTCTGTAGGCCTGTGTGGTGCCCAGATCTGCCAAACCTTGATCGTAAGCCCAAGGTTAGACCACCAAGTGTCAAAATCTATCAACCACCTCTACAGTAGGAATACCAGGCCCCCATGACACCTGTGTCATGTTGCATGCAAAGACGACCATATAGCTGTCATCTGGTCAATCCTGTGGCTCTCCAAACTAATGTTGTACATGCCTAGATAGGTATCTCTCTATCATCATGTGCTCTTGGCCTTGCATGTATCAATCTTGGCGACAATAGAAGAGCTAGTCTACATCATTAGCCCATCCAGGCTGACCAAGGTATGGTCTCCAAGTGAACACAAGCATCTCATCTATGACTTTTCTCCAGTAGGGGATCCCATGCTCTCCAGTGTGTGTGAAGGACACACCACCTCTGTATCATGTCACTAGGGCATCCTCTGCCCCCATCCAAATCAATGACCCATGGACGTAGCACATAAATGTGTTCCCATGCCCAAACATGCAGAAGTGTCACCCTAGCTCCCAGCACTCTGCCATCCACGTATGCATACTCATGGAGATCCCTGTAAAGTGAGGCTAGAAGGGGCGGGGCCCCATAAACCGGTGGCCTGTCATAGACCATCCTCTCCTAGTAGTATCCCCATCCAAGACTAAAATATTGCCCTCGTCTATCTGGGGCAACCAAACCCAAAATGATCACTACAATGGCCCAGCAGAAGGGAGGTGCTATAACTCTGTACCTCTCCAACTCAATTTGACCCTCGCAGTAAATAATATTTTGAGTGGCAAGGACTCAGGTATAGTACTCGCAACCCTCCATGTCATAGATCACTCGGCGGCCATGAATGGGCAATCATAGTATGTGCCAGACATCCTCTCCTCTAATGTGATGGTCGCCTCACTAATGGGAAGATGAAACAACGATGTCTCACTATGCCATCACTCCACCAGTGCTGACAACATCCCGAGGTGTGTGCACACGGGCGTCGCGTATGTAATATGCCATAGTCCTGCAACTCCCAGCCGATCCTAGTCTCTGTCGCTAAATTCCTGTAGAATGCTCGCTATATCTCGTGACTAGTGCTCCTAAGAATAAAGCTCCCTGGGCCCGTCCTACATCATGAAAAGTTGGCATGTTAAGATTTTTGGAGAAAATTCTTGACCCTAACCTCCGGCTTCGTTCCCGGTAGTGCGGTTTGTGAAGGCATAAGTGGTTGGGTTCCTCAAACTCCAGCGTTGGACCTAAAATTTGGCCAAATAGGGTTGTTGCGGTGCGCTTTAACCCTAGCATTGCGGGTTTTCATGAAAGGGGCCACCACGGCCTTTGGCGGCAAGTCAGAATTAGAGCACGAGCCCGATGGTGGAGTTTTTAAACTCAAATTACTTAACTGTAGTGCTAGCGGTGCCACTCGACACGAAGCGATTAATTGGCACGCTGCATTTCTTGGTGGTGCTATAATAGCGCCACTGGAGGCGAGCTCATCCTTAAACATGTAATAAATGCATCAAAACTAAAAAATGAAGCATCAATTAGGGTCACATACTGGGGCACCGATGCCAGGTGGCCGTTGGTAGGTCCGAGCTTGGTCAAAAATATGCAGAGGAAGCTATCGTTGTGCCATATCGTCAAGAGGTCAGAGCTCAAATCTCGAGGTTTGCTAGTGAAGGCGTGTGAAAATGACTTGAAAGTGACCCCTCAGGCCCCTTTTAAGCCTAAAAACTAGGGTTTTTTGACCCTCTAGGGCTGTCCTGCTAGGATTTTGGACCGCTGAACCTATTTTCATATGTTCAAGGCTTGTTTTTCATCGATTTATTGTGTTTAGACATGTTTTTAGCCTCCCGAACCCCTTTCAGACCTGTTGGGCACTTTCACTTTTTTCACGATATCACCCAAAGAATTAAAATTTTCATCTGATCTCTCGAGGGGGCATTATAATGGCATGTTTTCTCTCACCATCCAGTAGTGTGGAAAATTTTTAAATATCAATTTTTTTTTATTTTGATTGAGATTGTGTATTCTTTGAACCAACACAATGAGTGCATTGCTTCAAAGAGGGGCAAAATGTAGACATCGAAAATATACTAATTGACATCGTGCACCTAATCCCGACTTACTAACATTGTTTCTTCCTAAATCATTCCTCGGTCTAACCATTTAATCAAATTCCTTTATCTGATTAAATTCATCAGTATCCTCTCTTGGTTAAATAAATCACTTTATCTTAATCAAGTCATTTCTCTTGTTAATTAAATCAATCCATCTGATCTAATTATCCCTATTTAATTAAATAATAAATTTTTTTGATTAAATCCCTAAAGTCTGTCCATTAAATTAAATAAATTAAAACCTTATTTGATTTAATCTAACACCATCCCTTTTTAATTAATTAGCCTTTTATCATATTACTCTCTTATCTGATTTAAATAAATCCATAAATCTAAGTCAAATAAGTCACATCATCTAATCTCCTATTAAATTAATTAACCCTTGATTAATTTAATCTAATCTCATATCATATCCTCTAGATAGTGTAAGTTGCACATGAAAATAGATTTAATTCATTATTAAATCTCTATTTTCCTCACAAGGCATCTTTTGGAATATTCTCTCAATTTGAATTCAAAAATTCCAAGTCAACATGTACATCCAACAAGGCATTTAAGACCTCTTACATGTCCTTTGCCTTGAGCCAAGTGGCATTTATTGCATTTCCCTTCCCTCTTACATATCATTTCAACAAATTTGAATTTCAAATATTGGCATTTATCGGCACAAACTCCAAATCTTGCACAACCATCATCCATTCTTAGCTTGACAAGTGGCACCATATCATTGGATGAATGTTAGTCCCACATTGCTCAAATTTGGGCATTCATCCATCTTTAAATCCTATAAAATGAAGAGCTCCTCTCCTCATTTGATCATCCACAATCCAAGCAAAGCTACCATGCTAAAATACTTAGCCATTTCCATTAATCTTTCGAATTCTTAGCTAGGCTTTTTGCAGATTTGGCTTGGAGTTCTCATCTTCTCATCAAAGTGGATCAACAACATCTTCAACATTCAAATCTTGCATCATAGGAATTGGGAAAGGGCCAATTTTCATATCAAATTGGCACCAATTCCCCCATGGGATCAAGTGTTTTCTATTTAAATTAGGATTTAATCTAGTTTTTATCATTTCATTGTGTTCTTGCTTTTTTTTTTTCCTATTTTGAGTTTGCAAATAGATTTCATGGGGAATCCTTCTTTTATCTTGCAAATCCTTGTCTAACTCATTTATTCATGTTGTTTTGCAGGTACTAGGAAAAGGGTTAGCACACAACCCTATGGATGTGAAAGACAGTATTTGTCAGATCCCCACTTGGACAAGTCTAGCTACGCTTATCTTTAGTGAATGGTTAGATGCTTGACCCCACTGGCTCCCCTCCATGACACTCACATATATGAGGAAACCAAGCATCAACACCCATGAAACTCTCATGGCATGTTTTCCATTTCTATGAGAAGACTGTAAAAGTGTGGGGAGGCTTGAGAACGACCGTTCTTGCACCAATAGATAGATTAAAGGATTTTCACAAATTCTAGCTCATGGGTTTTAGTAAGGACTTTATGTTCATGGAGATTGACCCATATGGCAGGAGTCCCCTTTTAGTTCCATCTTGTTAGAATCAACTGCTTGATATTGATGTTTCTTCCAATATCCACATTTATATCCCGGTTGGAAATACTCTTGGCTTTAGAGTGTTACCAGTTGAGTCATTTCCTTGGGTGAGTACTTTTTCCCCAAGGTAGGCCCTCTAGGATAAATAAAAGTGAATGAAGAACACTGTTCATAACTCGATCAATCCTTGTTGGCCACAAGGAGAGAGAATATATGCAACAATTCCCCCACTCACACTTGCACAAGATGTTTAATTTTAAACCCAAATCAAAGTGTGGAGGTGATTGCTTTGTCTCACACTAAATTCATGAAAAAGGCCTTTTGATTCTCAAGATCACTATAAAGCACGAGAGAAGCACATACGTCATTTTTCAATGGCTTTAGTTTAAGTAAGCCCTCATGAAAAACAAATTTTGCACTTGTTCTTTTTAAATCCCCAAAGCAAAATGTGAGTTCATTTTTAGAGCATCAAATCACAAGTGAAAGACATTTGTTCAATTGTTAATCCAAGAAACAAAATCTAGTAAGTTGTACTCCTAAAGTTCATTTTAGCCCTTTGCAAGAAATAAACAAAAGGATTCTTTTTAAAACCCAAAGGAAGATTAGTGTCCTAAGAAAAAAGTGCTAATAGTTCCTTGAAGAAGTGTTCAACAAACACTAAAGTGTTTAAAAACACTTTGATTGGATGAAATATCATCATCATGCTCCTCCTTCCTTTGTCTTTGATTTCCAACCTACAAGTGAGAAAAACCAGTCAAATTCTAGAAAATATAGAAGTTAAGAATCAGAAAGCAGAAGATAAATTAATCATAAATCAAAAGCACGTGCTAAAATCAAATTTTCCCTTTTTACTATCTCCCAGTGTCGCAAGTCATGATGGTGTCATAGTTTGGTTTTTGAGCGGTGCCCTCACAGCACTACTTACTAGTCAGTGGCACTCTATGTCTGGACAGAGAGTTCAACTGTGTCACAATTTTTGCCCAATGTTGCAGTTTGCATCCAGCATTGGAGTTTAATATTTTTTGAAAGTTTTTGCAGGTCGACGAGTCCAGCGGTGGAGTTTGAAATTCATTTTTTTTGGTGGGACGAGTCCAGCATCATAGTTTGTGTTTTAAGCGGTGCAATATAGCAACACTGAGAAGTTAGTGGTGCCAAAATAGCAACTCTGAGCTCCCAGTGTTGGAATTTCCTATGTGTGAATGAAAACGTAGAATTTTTAAGAAAGATGAGAAAGAATGATTTCCATCCCTCCTTCTAGCACCAAAATGTGAACCTAGATCCTAATACCTGCAAGAACACAACAAATGAACACATCAATAAGATAAAATGCAAGTTAGAATAGAGGTTCGAGCCATAAAATCCATTTAACCATATTCAAAATAGAAATAAAACAAGAATACAATGAAAGAAGATGAAAATAAGCTAAATCCTATTGAGAACATGCAAACTCTTGATCTTATGGGGGAGTTGATGCCAATTTGATGTGGAAATTGGCCCTTTCCTAACTCCTTTGCAAGCTTTGATGATGAATGGTGATGGTGATCCACTTTGTTGAAGATTCAAGTGTGCTCCATGATGAAAAACCTGCATAACCTAGCTATGGATTCAAAAGTATGGATGAAGATTGCTCTAAATTTGAGTATAGTAAGTTTACTCAATTGGTGGTTGATCAAATGAGGAGAGGAGCTCTTCATTTATAGAATGCTAAGTTGAAGAGATGGTCAAAATAGAGCAATGTGGGACTAACATTCAACCAATGGCAAGGTGCCACTTGTCAACATTTGATAGGATGAAGGTTGAGCACATTTTGATCCATGTGCAAGTTTGAAATTTGAATTTGATAAGATGACATGTTTAGGGGGGATGAAAGATGAGTTAAATGCCAAGTGGGAGACATGTAAGAGACAATGTAAGAGCTTTAGATGCTTTGTTGGATGGACAAGTCAATTTGGGGGCAGATTTCAAATTTGAGGAATATTCCATCTTTGATGCCTTTTTGAATGAAAATAGGTGATTTATAAAAACAATTAAATGATTTAATTGTGCAAAGTTGCAAAATCTAGAGAGGATTTGGTGATTAGGATTAGCATTGATCATGATTTTATTAATTTAAATGATATTTAGTTGATTTGACCATTTTGGCTTAGATTTTAGGATTTAAATAACTCAAAATGAAAAAAGAATGATTTAGACTTAGTTAAATAAATATTTTTGATTTATTTAACAAAGGGGTGATGTTAAATTAAATTAGATAAAATGTTTTGATTTATTTAATTTTAATTAGATGAACTTTCGAGATTTAATCAAATAATGGATTATTTAATTCCAGTAAAAGATAGGAGAAAGTAAGAAATGACCTAGCTAATTACATAGAGACAATGATTTAATTAAATTGAGGGATTTATTTAATTAAAAGGGGAATTATGATGACTTTAATCAAATAAGGCTATTCGATTAAATGGTTAGACAGAAGGATAATTTAGGATGAAGCGATGTTAGTAGATCAAGATCAAGTGTGCGATATCAATTTGTATATTTTCGATGTCTACACAAAGTATGGAAACAATGAAAGAAAAACATGAAACAATAAACAATGCATAATGAAAACCCTAGCTTAATGCTTAAACATCAATCCACTAGGAGATTGGTGCCATGTGATGTGGAAAGTGGTCCTTCCCCAATCCCTTAGTGGACAAGATCCAAGAAGTTGATGTAAAATGGTGTATTTGATGTAATAAGGTAGTAGATTCAAGCTAAAATGATGAAGAAAGCATGTGATTGTGGAAGAAAATGTGTAGCATAACCTTCCATGAGATGATGGATGAAAATTAGTAGAGTAACAATGCATTCAAAAGTGGATCCATTCTTCATAAGAGAGCATTCTATTTATAGGACTCAAGGATTGAAAGAAGAAGTGAAATTAGGCAATGTGGGACTAAAATGAGGATCAATAGCTAAGTGACAAGTGTCACAAGGCTAAGAGAACTGATAGGGATATGTGTCTAACACAAGTGTGTGCACATCTTGGGATAAGAGATGTAAGAATTTAATGCATAGGTGGCTTGTGTAAGAGGAATGTAAGAGAGAATTTAGGAATGTGGTTGAGAATTTAAGGAAATGTTTGTGAGGATGTAAGAGAGGAAAATTCCCTTGTAAGAGACAAGATGTCATGTAAGAGGAATTGAATTTCTTTGTAAGAGGCATTAAAGGCATTTGTAAGAGGATTTTAAAGTATTTGGAGGGAAAGTCAACAAGGGGGTTGTTGAGAGAATATTCCCATGGAATATCCATTTGTGAGTAAAATACCTATTTATTTAATTAGAAGAAATTGATTTCATGTGCAAGGGGGGTTAATAAACCACTAGTTTATTTAACCAAGGTGGAGTTAAATGCTAGAGGATTTTCTAATGAAGATTAGCAAGTAGTTTAGGGTTAATTAATTCAAAATTAGTTAACTTAGGTGGGTTAGAGGTTTGGAAGAATATGAAATTTAATTAAATAAATAGATTTATTTAATCAAACAAGAAGACATAGGGGTTTTAATTAAATGATTTACATTATTTAATCAAATGGGGTGAGAATTAGTAAGAAAGGGGTTAATTAATCCAATAAAATTAATTATTTGATTAATAGGAGAAAATGATGAATTTAATTAAACAATATAGATTATTTTATTAAATGGTTAGTACGAAGTGATTTAGGAGTAAATGATAATTAATTAGATTCAGATGTGTAATACCGATCAAGACTATTTAAGTTTCTACATTTTTCCCCTCTTTGAAGCAAGGTACCTGTTACATTAGTTCAAAGACTGAAACTTCTTAGGATCAACGTTGTTGTCAAGATAAAAATTCAAAAACTTCTTGATTTTTTGGATGCCCCATTGTTGCCCCAATGAAAGGAAATAGGTTGGAACATTTCCCCCTTAAGAGATCGAGTGAAAATTTCAATTTTTAGGTTGAGCTGGTGAAAAAATGTTCAAGATCAATTCAACTCAAAGAGGACTAGAAAGCTCAGATATTTGATGTAGACAAATTTGATGATGTATAGATAGTCATTGACCATGGGTAGCCTCATGTATATTTTGATATATATATAGCATAGATTTGATACTTCAATAGAAATGTTAGTAGAGATAGAAGAATGTGAAGAATAGGATGGATAGAAGAATGAGATGGACATTGATTATGTTGAGATGATGAATTGCACAGCCTCTGAAGCTCTGGAATCTTCAATGCAGGACTTTAGCCATGAAAGATAATCAACCACAAAGAGAAGTGTTGCAACAATGGAATGCTAATTAAAGATTCTATATTGATATGATGAAAAAGATATTGATATGATATTGATATGATATCTAATTGATATCTGGATATGTTACAAATGAACAAGATCCCTGATTATATAGGCAAGAGGTAAACCCTAATATGAATGAGATGTTGCCATGTGTCAAGATCAAACAACATGTGACAACATGTGAACCCTATCTAGATGATCATTAAATGATGAGATAAGTTCTAGAAGGAATCTTATCCCACAAACTAGGAAAGGGAATATTACTCCATTTATTAAATTCATTGCAACCTAGGGATGAAATGATTTAAGGACCTAAGTTAACTCTATGCTATGCACACTTAATTCACCATCATACTCAACACCCCCATAAGTGCAAACCTCTAGGGGAGGAAAATTATTATGCAAGCATTTACCATGGTCCCAGCCTACTTGTTAGCAGGCCATGTTAAAAAAAAACGGGCGGCCATGAAGATGCAAAAAATTTTACCAACCGAGAAAAGGGGAAAACCTAGCTGGAATCAAAACCCTCCAAAAAGGGGAGAGCAAAGAATGTGGAGAATGGGTATGATGGTGTTGGTGTAATTAACACTAATTCATTACAATTCAGCATAAGTTAACTTAGGTCTTGCATTTAATTAATTAAGTCCTAGGCTGCATTATTAGATAAATCATTTAATAAATGGGATAATATTCCCTTTCCTAGTTTGTGGGATAAGATTCCTTCTAGAACTTATCTCATCATTTAATGATCATCACCATAGGGTTCACATGTTGTCACATGTTAGATTTTAACACTTGGCAACATCTCATGCATATTAGGGTTTAGCTCATGCCTATATATTCAAGGCATCTTGTTTATTTATAAAATATCAATCAGATATCATATCAATATCATATCATATCATATCAATATCATATCAATAGAATCTTCAATCAACATTCCATTGTTGCAGCACTTCTTTTGTGGTTGATTATCTTTCATGGCTAAAGTCATTTATTGAAGCTTCAGGGGTTGTGCAATCCATCATCTCAACATGGTATCAGAGCTAGTCCATTGAAACATCAACCCTAGATCCAGGAAGTTTGGAGTGCAAAATTCAAGTAGGCTTAGGGTTTTATGTTGCAGGCTAGTTGGTTCTACTCGGGAGCCAAGCTATTTTCTGGTGCAGATCAGGACCTCTCCGACCTCTCCATTGCGTCCAGAAGGCCTCAAAACCCATAGACCGCCTATTCATTTTCCAAAATCAGAGTAGATTCATCCGAGAGCCTTGAGGTATTATCTAGGGTTTGCATTTTTTGTACAAATCTATACATGTTTGTAGAAAAAAATCATCCCTGTAAGTCCTCCATCAAGGCAAATTTTTTTTTAGAAAAATAAAAAAATATTTGGCTTCTTTGGGTGAAATTTTTCTATAGTATTCAAAATTTTTTTAACTCTGTAGGGTTTGACCTGCAATTAAAATATCCGTTGGAAAAATTATTATGTGCGCTAGCTATAGTTCTTTATCCATCCACAGGGTTTATTTTTCTATCAACATTTTTTATTTTAAGTAGTCGAGATTTCTGGATTAAACTGTGTGTGATTTTTTTCATCAAAAAGAAATCTCGACTACTTATGATAATGGACTGTGGAAACATAATGTTATTGATTGATACCCTGCATGGGAGGGAACTAGATGAAAAAAATCACACACAGTTTAATCCAGAAATCTCGACTACTTATGATAATGGACTGTGGAAACATAATGTTATTGATTGATACCCTGCATGGGAGGGAACTAGATGAAAAAAATCACACAGTTTAATCCAGAAATCTCGACTACTTATGATAATGGACTGTGGAAACATAATGTTATTGATTGATACCCTGCATGGGAGGGAACTAGATGAAAAAAATCACACACAGTTTAATCCAGAAATCTCGACTACTTATGATAATGGACTGTGGAAACATAATGTTATTGATTGATACCCTGCATGGGAGGGAACTAGATGAAAAAAATCACACACAGTTTAATCCAGAAATCTCGACTACTTATGATAATGGACTGTGGAAACATAATGTTATTGATTGATACCCTGCATGGGAGGGAACTAGATGAAAAAAATCACACACAGTTTAATCCAAAAATCTCGACTACTTATGATAATGGACTGTGGAAACATAATGTTATTGATTTTTTATTTTATTTTTGAATTGCAAATATTGCAATATTAAAAAATTTAAAGACTGGTTGTCGGTATGTGGACATCGGTCGGCTCCTGTCACATCTGCGGACACCGACCGCTCCCTGTGTCATCCGCCGTCATCCGGCCCCACCACCACCGGTCACCGGATTCTTCATCACCTCCCATTGACTGTAGCCGTCGACACCATTTTTCGTCAAAGACTTTGGCCTGCTCCCGCCGACCTCAGTTGGGTTCTCCTCCGGCCGCACCACTGTTCTCTGCCTTCGGCCTGCCACTCTGACGTAGCCCGCGGTGGTGAGTTTTTTTTAAACTACCAGCGGAGCCTATGGTCACATCAGCGACCAAGGGCTACTTTTTTTTGCCCTAAGGTGCTAATTTTTTGCACCTGGTTAGCCAGCACCAATCCAAATTGTAGAATTCTTTTAGAGGTTGTATCTTCCACATACAATATCAAAAATTTGCACATGATATACCATTGGAAAGCTATTGAAGTTTAATTTTTAGTGGTGCACTCTATTTTTCAAGATTCTACTATCATAAAATATTCAAGTAAACTAAAGTCAACCCTCCATTCTAGACTCAAAAGAGCATATCTTCGCATCAGATTATCGAATTTTAGAGATTCCAGCGACATTCGAGAGATATTTCAGTGATTTTTTTCATCAGTTCAGTCATCTTCTTTGGTTTCAGCTCCATGTATCTTTTTTTTGGTTTTTTGATTCTTGCGACATCCTGAAGATTGAAGAAGAATTTTTTGATCTTGGAGGCATATTCTTAGTTGCATATCTATTTGGACGTCTTCTATTTTTTGTTGAAGGTTAGTGTCTTTGATTTTTGTGGAGAAATTTTGTTATGGGGTTTCCATATTATTCTCCTTTGGTTATGTTGCACAAGGGTAACTATTCACAATGGCGAGATGGGATCTGCCACCATCTCCAATCACTTGATCTATTGCCTCATTTGTATGGTATAGTTCCCTGTCCAAGTGAAGGTGTTCAAAAATTTGCTTGGAGTTGTAGTAGGTACACTGTCTTGGAGATCATTGCGATGCAAGTTGATTGTGATGTTTTGAGATCTAATTATCATTGTGATTGTCCTCACATTCTTTGGATTAAACTTTGGGAGATCTATGGAGATTCAGATACTCCACCGTTCCCCGATGATCATGCTTTAGAATGTCATTCTTTAGATCAAGTACCCCATGATGCTATTGTTATGCAGGAAGTTGATTACCTTGATCTTTCTGAAGAGGTTGACAAGGTACCTTTCAATGCTTCTTCTTCATTAGAGACAGTTGGTATCCCTTCACATTCAATGATTCCTTGTCCAAAATCATTGATTAAGGCTTCCACCATCATCATTCATCAGGACACATTCTTTTTTTTCAGACTTGACATCACATGATGGCTTCATTTCAGGTATCACTAACTTCGCTACTTCTACAGGTTTGAAGAACATTCTTGAGGGGATATCACTCCTCTATTCATATCACACCTTGGAGAGATTTTTTTGAGTCTCCTCATTCTTTTGTCTTGACCTTGATTGGGAATTCAGAGACCATTTTGGAGGTGCTTGGTTTCTCTTCAAAGATTTCATATCAGAGACTTCTTCCCTGCATTCCATTTAGGACTTGAGGTTTCTTCAGCATCCACCATTGGATTTTCTTCTTCCTAGTAGGAGATTTGTGGTTTGGACACCTTCGTTGCTTCAAACTTCCTTCAGTGGTTTTGAGGACACTTCATTCAGGGGGGGCTATCAAGTCTCCATCACATCCATCATATCCATTCTATCTTTGCCTTTGGATATTGTTCACCATCAGTTTCTACATCAACTTGGTTTGTCACCCTCTTCATTGTTTGGGACTATGGCATCTTCATCTTTAGGAAAGGAGACATTTGAGCAGAGTTCAGAGAAACCATCAGCATACATCCTTCCTTCCTTCAATTCCTATCTAGAATGGGAAGCATCTTTGCACTTGCAATTGGTTTTGTTTCTTCTGAAAGGGAGATAAGTTGTTTGTGGGCATTGGATCTTGTTTTGTCTTCAGATAGTTACCTTTCTTGCAGGTGATCTCATCTTCTGGGGGGCCTATTTTGTCTCTCTCTTTCCTCCCTATGGGGGGGCTTTTGATTCTATTGTATCCATGTGATGGATGGTGTACTTGGGGGGTATTTGGGAGTCCTCCGTCCTTCCCATCCTATCTCACATTTTTTCTTTTTCATCTCCTTTTTGGAGAGGGGTTTTGTTCCTACTGGGTTTTCCCATATTTTCTCTAGTTGTGGGAGATTTTCTGCATCTTCATGTACATGGGTACCTAACATGGCCTCGTAGTCGGGACCCATCATCATCTTGCATAATCATTGCATTTTCCTCCCTAAGTTGCACTTATGGGGGGCTGCTGGTGTAATTAATTAATTAATTATTACACTAGCATAAGTTAACTTAGGTCATAAATCATTTCATCCTAGGTTGCAATAATTTAATAAATGGGATAAGATTCCTTCTAGAACTTATCTCATCATTTAATGATCATCACCATAGGGTTCACATGTTGTCACATGTTAGATTTTAACACTTGGCAACATCTCATGCATATTAGGGTTTAGTTCATGCCTATATATTCAAGGATCTTGTTCATTTGTAAAATATCAATCAGATATCATATCAATATTATATCAATAGAATCTTCAATCAGCATTCCATTGTTGCAACACTTCTTTTGTGGTTGATTATCTTTCATGACTAAAGTCCTTTATTGAAGCTTTAGGGGCTGTGCAATCCATCATCTCAACAAGATGCCTGATTATATAGGCAAGAGGTAAACCCTAATATGCATGAGATGTTGCCATGTATCAAGATCAAACAACATGTGACAACATGTGAACCCTATCTAGATGATCATTAAATGATGAGATAAGTTCTAGAAGGAATCTTATCCCACAAACTAGGAAAGGGAATATTATCCCATTTATTAAATGATTGCAACCCTAGGACTAAATGATTTGCATGACCTAGGATTAACTTATGCCTGGTTTGGGTTGTTGCGCCGGCATGGAAGGAGGAAGATATAATTATCCTCTGGAGATAATAGATCTTAGCTAAGGCCAGGTAGGCCTGCCATGTAAGATCTATATCCCTGATGAAAGGAAAACCTAGTAAAATAAACCTCAAAGAAGATAAAAGAAAGAATGTGAAATGGAAGGATGGAGGACTCATTAAAGTCTATGTATGAGATACAATAGAAGACTATATAGCTCCCTAAGAAGATAAGATCACTTGCAAGAAAGGTAAGTGTCTGAAGACAAAATAGAATCCAATGTCGACAAAAAACTTGTCTCCCTTTCAGAAGAAACAAAACCAAATGCAAGTGTAGAGATGCTTCCCATTCTAGATAAGAATTGAAGGAAGGAAGGATGAAAATGGATGATGATGTCTCTAAACTCTGCTCAAATGTCTCCTTGCCTGATGATGAAAATGCCATAGTCCCAAACAATGAAGAGGGTGACAAACCAGGATGATGCAGAAACTAATGCTGAAAAATATCCAAAGATGGAGATGGGATGAATATGATGGAGACTTGATAGCCCCCCTGAATGAAGTGTCCTCAAAACCACTGAAAGAAGTCAAAAGTAGATACAGTGGTTGATGTTGAAGAAACTGCAAAACTTGAAAGGAGTAATAGGGAAGAAGTCTCAGATATGAAATATCTGAAGAGAAACCAAGTGCCTCCAAGATAGTCTCTGGATTCCCAATCAAGGTAGAGACAAAGGAATGAGGAGACTCAAAATAACTCTCCAAAGCCAAATCTGAATAGAGGAGTGATATCCCCTCAAGAATGTCCTCCAAACCTGTAGAAGTAGCCAAGTTGGTGATACCTGAAACGAAGCCATCATGTGATGTCAAGTTTGAAAAACTGAATGTGTCATGATTGATGATGAGAGTGGAAGCCTCAATCAATGATTCTGGACAAGGAATAACTGAATGTGAAGGGATACCAACTATCTTTGATGAAGAAGAAGCACTGAAAGGAACCTTGTCAACCTCTTCAGAAAGATCAAGGTAATCAACTTCCTGCATAATAGCACCATGGGGTACATGATCTGAAGAATGACATTCTAAAGCATGATCATCATGGAATGGTGGAGTGTCTAAATCTCCATAGATCTCCCAAATCTTAATCCAAAGGATGTGAGGACAATCACAATGATCAATAACATTCAAAACATCAGAATCAACTTGCATCTCAAGAATCTCCAAAACAGTGTACCTGCTGCAACTCCAAGAAAGTTCATGAATACCTTCACTTGGATGAGGAACTATACCAAATAGATATGGCAACAAATCAAGGGAATGAAGATGGTGGTAGATCCCATCTCGCCATTACTGATAGTTACCCTTGTACAACATAACCAAAGGAGAATAATATGCAAGCCCCATAACAAAATTTCTCCACAAAAATCAAAGACAGCGACCTTTCAATGAAATAAAGACTTCCCGGAAATAGATATGCAGCCGAAAACATACCTAAGGATAAAGGTACTGTGATCTTCAGGGCAAAAAACCAAAAATAAGGCCAAGGAGAATGACTGGGCTGACGAAAAATACTGTGAAGAGAATAACAGCAAATGCTGCGGATCTGCGAGTAAAACAATGCGATCGCGAAAAAATCGATAACGAGTCTAGAAAAGAGGAGGAGTTGAACTATTGACGAATATTTGGTAAACCATAATCTTGAAAGCACCAGCTGAAAAATACAGACTTCAATGGCTTTCAATATTTATTGTGTTAATGAATTTTGATATGTGGAAGATACATTCGAGGAAGAATACGCAATTTAATTATCACTTTGGCTAAATAGGCACAAAAAAGTAGCACCCTAGGGCAAAAAAATTTCGGCCCCCGGTCGCTGATGTGACCATGGGTGTAGGCAGTTTAAAAAAAATCACCACTGGGTAGGTGACGTTGGAGCGGTAGGATGAGGCAGAGAGATGGTGGCACGGCTAGTAACAGGAGCATCTCTCGGGATTCGACGTAGCCCTCAGTTCCTCACATGACCGGGTACCAGTGGCGGGGGCTATGGTCTTCAACGGTTAGAGTCTGTGGTCGGTGGTAGGTGATTGATGGCCGACGGCGAGCGGTGGAGGCCGGAGATGGTAGTCGAAGCCAACGCTGGGAAAATAGAGAACGGTCGCCAAGGAGAGAACGGCCAGTGAAGTCAGTAGATGATGTAGGATCTGGTTAGTGGGGCAGACTGTCGGTGAAAGCCAACAGAAAATTTAAATATTGCAAATATATGTTGCAATTTAAATTTAAAAAATTGCCAATAGAAATGCCAATGAAAAATATATAAAGCCCAAACTATATCCGCAGAAAAAATAATTATGCCAACGGGTTATTTTAATTGCAGGTCGAACACTGCAGAAATTGATTTTTGCAAATACTATAGAAAAAAATGCCCGAAAAATAGCCAAATATTTTTTTTATTTTTCTAAAAAAAAATTCCTTGATGGAGGACAGAGAGGGAAGATTTTTTTCTGCAAAACTGTACGGATAGTACAAAAATTTGCAAACCCTAGATAATACCTCACATGGCTCCCGGATGATATGTCTCCAATTTTGACGAATGAGCAAGCGATCTATGGGTTTTGAGGCCTTCTAGATGCAATGGAGAGGTCGGAGAGAGCCTGATCTGCACCAGAAAATAGCTTGGTTCTCGGGTAGAGCCAACTAGCCTGCAACATAAAACTCCAAGCCTGTAAAGAATCTCGCATTCCAAACTTCTTGGATCTAGGGTTGATGTTTCAATGGACTAGCTCTGATACCATGTTGAGATGATGAATTGCACAACCCTTGAAGCTCTAGAATCTTCAATGCAGGACTTTAGCCATGAAAGAGAATCAACCACAAAGATAAGTGTTGCAACAATGGAATGCTGATTAAAGATTCTATATTGATATGATAGTGATATGATATTTGATTGATATCTGGATATGTTACAAATTAACAAGATGCCTGATTATATAGGCAAGAGGTAAACCCTAATATGCATGAGATGTTGCCATGTGTCAAGATCAAACAACATGTGACAACATGTGAACCCTATCTAGATGATCATTAAATGATGAGATAAGTTCTAGAAGGAATCTTATCCCACAAACTAGGAAAGGGAATATTATCCCATTTATTAAATGATTGCAACCTAGGACTAAATGATTTATGACCTAAGTTAACTTATGCTAGTGTAATAATTAATTAATTAATTACACCAATAGATTAACCATTGATTTTGAGATTGATTCAAAAGTCCAACAAGTCTATGAGTCATCGAGAATTTATTAGGTATGGTGATGAGTGATGATGATTTGTTTATCTAGGGATTGGGACATGAACAAAAAAATATTCCTTATGTTTGATAAAACACATAGATATGATGCATCAAGGTATGGACAACTAGTATTTTGTTGTATCTAGTGTGATGGACTTTGACTTGACAAAAATATGAGTATTCTTGTTCATACCTGGCATACATAAACCTCACTAGGATGTATTTCAGAAGTTTTGAAAATCTCACAACAAACACAAAAAGGCATAGCATATCTATGTAATAGTCAAGAAGCCATCCAAAACATTTTCCATACACACCTAACAAAGTAAGTATTCACCAAGGTTATATTGCAACAACATCCCACAAGCACATAAAATGAAAGATAATGATCAATGCCACATTCTGTTCTCTCTAAATCATTTTGATAGACAACATCACGAGGTCATTGGAATGGGTGCAATAAGATAAATCACAAGAAAAGATCAAGTGAAAAAATAAGTTAATGTTTTTCATACCTCTAGCCAAAGGGATGTGTGTGTGAGGATAAGAATCCAAAGTGATAACCAAAGATAATGCCCATTGTAGGAAGGATGCATCCTAGGATATGTTAGTGAATGGTGGAAAGTTGATAGGTTGTTTGAAAGGCCATTGATATAAGGTTTTATTGACATATTTGAGAATGATCAAGAGATTTATTTTTACGTTTAAAGGTTTTACTTTCACTGATTGTTGTACTTGTTTTCTATTTGTGTTACCAAATGGTGAGTGTGATGATCAATTTATTATGTATGAGATTATCATAGGTGAAAGAAAAATGGGATGGGTTATTTTGGAATTTTTTGGAATATTTCAATTTTTTTGGTGTTTTAACAATGTTCTGAGGCTGTTTTTGGATTTTGGGTTGTTTTACAAATGTTTTGATTTTTGATTTTTTAAATGTTTTTGTGTTTTCTAAGATTTTGACAAAGAAAAAAACCTAAAATACTATCCTAGGGGACCCAGAGGCTGATCAAAGATTATCCTTGCCTACATTATACACGTAGAGACCATGTAGTTTGACATGGTGACTATTTTTTGACTTTTTTTTGTTTTTGACCTATTTTTTGATTTTGATGTGATTTGGATGTTTTTTTGGATTTTCTTGATTTTATGAATGTTTTTTTAATTTTTTTATTTTAATGATACCTAGATCATGATGTTGATAGCATGTTTGTGAGATATAAGACATGGATCAAGAGTTATTTGAAAACAAGAGCACAAGAAACTGCCCCTAGTGTCTGGCAATGTTTCATAACACAATGGACAAATCAAGATATCAGTTGGAAAACCATGTGGATAGTTTTGACATGCAATAGAAGAACATGGGATGTATGGTAAATACCATGTCAAAATTATTTTATTCATGAGGAAATTCAAAGTA
>VDFB02247122.1:0-13028 GCA_007258455.2 Sequoia sempervirens
AGTTAATTATGTGGTGCAACTTATGATGTTAGGTAGAAGCTCTTTCATGTAGCTTCAAGATGAGGATGAAGTATTGGATAACATCATTCATAACCATTGTGAAGTGGAGGAAGCATCATCTTCTCATTCTACTACTCCAGTCAAGACACTTCTGCCTTCTCTTCCTGCAACCACTATTCCTACAGACGTTCTTCCTGCGGCCACTGTTCTTGCAAACAGACTTCTTGCAACAACATGTGTTGGAAAAAAAATGATAGACAATTGAGAGGGGGGGTGAATCAGTTGTCACATAATACTTAAACTTTTCAAACTTAACTTTATCTCAAATATGATGAAATAAAAATAAACCATAAACAATCAACACATCAGAAGAATAGAGAACACCAAGATTTTTACGTGGAAACCCTGTTAGGGGAAAAACCACAGTGGATGTTAGTCCACAATATTATACCCTGTTAAAAGTATAATGAAAAATAATGGGAATGCACATGCATTCAGACACTCTACCTAGAGCTCAATGCTCAAATACAAGAGGGCTTACTTACCAAATAGAAAGAAATTAGGATTAGATCCGTAGGGTATGAACTGATAAAATAGCTTCTACAATAGCTTGATTACAGTTCCAGTTAAGCACAAAACTACTTCTTCACACTTCGCTCAAACTTCTTCACACTCTGCTCTGCAATTGAATTAATAGATCACTATTCACACACTTGCACTTTCTCTGGCTCTTCCTCACTTCACACACACACTAACTTTGCATAAACAACCACTCTTATATATCCACAACCTGGATTTACATCAACAACTTCGTCAACCAAAATATAAAACATATTTACAATGTCGACCCTAAATTTACAAAATATATGTTTAATGTGAATCAAACACCATCGAACAATATTATGATGCAACCCAAAAAAATATCCTCGAGCATGCCAAACATTCAAATTTAATCTGCAAGGATCCGCAACACATTAGAACCATCATGTCGACCAAGAACATGAAAACCCGAAGACACACGAGAAAAATCTTCAACCACGCACACACCGATCAACGCAGACATACAACAAGGATAGAGAATGATCTGAAGCATCCTGAAGCAACGAAGGCTAATGGAGGAAGCATCGCTTAGCAAGCTAGAATCACATAAAATTCAATCAAAGGTGGCATAAACCATAGAGCACTATGGAGCGCAACTATTCATAACACGTCGAATATTTATCTGCGAAACTCACGAAACTTCCTGGTGGATGAATAGACACTCTCCGGTAATAAACGCTTTGATTACGACAAAAGTACGGTCCTCGATATGTGACAGGAACCTTCATGACTTCACTATTCCACTAACGCTTTCTTTCTTTCAATTTTCAATATCTTCGACATATACACAACCTTCGAAACATAGCGGTGCTATCACATTGACATTAATATTTAAAACCACCAGCAGCACAACCACAACATCCAACAATCTGCTTTTGGCGTTGGTGGAAACTTACGTCAAAGCCGAAAATACCATCAACACAACTACACTTACTACATGGGTTCTTGCTTCTCCTCAGTTTCTCTTCTTCCCCAAAGATTTTCCCACATTGCTCTTCTCCCCGACATCAATGGAAAAGATAAGCATTATGTTTCCACATACAAGATATGAACCACATATCTACACATTTGACTACTCCCCCTAAGGAGCAGCCACATAAACATCAATATGGATCAAAATATAGCTTTGAAGCATACAAATTGATGCAAGTAAATGCATCTCTAGTTCATACCAGGAGGGGCAATCACCCCTAGCATTCCTCTAAGACACTCAAAAGTATCCTTCGAAAATGATTTGGTGAAAATTTTTGCAATCTATTCTTTGGTAGGCACATACTCTAGTTTGACTTCTTTCTCACTCACTTTCTCCCTCAAGAAGTGAAAATTGATTGATACATGCTTGGTCTTAGAGTGTAGCACCAGATTCTTTGATATGTTTATTGCACTTGAGTTGTCACAGTATATGGAAATAGGCTCATCATATACTACTCTGATATCTTTCAGCATCCATTTCATCCACATCACTTGAGTACAGTTATTTGTAGCAGCAATATACTCTACCTCAGCAGTAGATAGAGAAATGGAATTCTAATTTTTACTCATCCAAGACACCAACTTCTTTCCTAGGAAGAAAGCACCACCACTAGTACTTTTCCTGTCATCTACATCTCCTACCCAATCCGCATTAGTATAAGCACTCAAAGAAATATCATCATCCTTAGGGTACCAAATCCCAAAATCAGTTGTTCCTTTCAAATATGTGAAGATTCTCTTTACAACAGTCACATGAGACTCTTTTGGATCGGCCTAAAATCTAGCTACCATACATACAACATTCATGATGTCTGGTTTGGTCTGAGTTAAATAGAGAAATCCACCAATCATTGACCTGTATCTTGTTTTATTTTCCTTAGGAGAATCATCATTTTGTTTTAACTTGCATCCGATCACCATGGGTGTACCAATAGGCTTTGAGTCTTCCATGCCAAACTTCTTCAATAGTTCTCTCACATATTTGGACTGAGATATGAAAATCCCTTTGTCTAACTGAGTAACTTGCAATCTCAGAAAGAACTTTATCTCTCCAATCATACTCATTTCACTCTTCGACTTTAAATAATAAGAATTTCATACTACATAGATTGTCATCTCCTCCAAAAATGATGTCGAAACAATGAAAGAGACCTCAATAATCAACTTTTGTCGCGTCAATTTGATAAGTTGTTGCTCAACAATACCCAACACTATTGAATCAAATAATTTATCCGGTCTAGCATACCAATTCAAGGGCTTTACTTGAGGTCTATGATTTCCTTAATCAACATAAACCATGTCTTCTTTAGTAGTCGGGTTAAATCCATCCGGTGTTCAACACCTTCACCTCTTCTTCTAGCTCACCGATGAAAAGTGACTTCATCCGTGAAAGACTTTATAGTTCTTATATGCAACATAAAGAAAGAAATAAATATTATAGCTTCAATTTTGTATGAGGGTAAAGGGTTTCTTCAAAATCAATGCCTTCCATTTGAGAATACCCTTTACATACCAGGTCTTGCTTTATTTTGGACTACTTCACCTTGTTCATTCAGCTTATTCTGAAATACCCATTTAGTACCAATCACATTTTTATCTTTAGGTCTAGGAACAAGAATCCATGCATCATTCTTTTCAATCTACATCAGTTCTTCCTTCATATCTTTCATCCAGTGTTCATCGTATTTACAGAAAGCTTGTTGACATCTTTAGGTTCAATCCTCTTAGAAATCAGGCAATACTCTTCTGCAATCTTTCTTCTAGTTTTCACACCTTTATTCTTGTCTCCTATAATTTGATTTTCAAAATGATTTAGCTTTACATACCTCAGAACCTTAGGATTCTCTCGAACTTCTAGTTCTTCTGTTCTTTCTTCTACACTTGCACTTGTCTCTCCTTCCTGAATTTCTTTATTTACTGGAACAATTTGAAGTTGATTCCATGTCTGAGCATTCTTCCCTTTGTCTGTACTGACTTCCTAGTCATTTGAATCATATCAAAAATATCTGGATGATCTAGCAAAGTCCTCATCAACTCTGACATTTGCACTTTAAACCATTTTTCTCAATCTTCTATTATAGCATTGGTAGGCCTTGCTTTTACTAGAGTAACCTTGAAAGATTCCTTCATCGCTTCTTGCATCAAACTTTCCTATGTCCTCATCTCTCTTAATATAACACTTTATTCCAAAGATCTTGAAAGATTTAACAATAGGCTTATAACCAAACCATAGTTCAAAAGGAGTCTTCCCAGAATTACCATTGACATTTACTTGGTTTAAAGTGTACACAACAGTGCTTACAACTTCAATCCAATAGATGTGAGGCACATTTCCTTCAATCATCATTGTTCTAGCAGCATCCAGAATTGTTTTGTTCTTTCTCTCTGCAACTCCATTCTGTTGAGGGGTTCGGGGAGTAGATAACTATCTTATGATTACATGCACTTCACAGATAGAATTGAACTCCTTGGAGGTGAACTCACCACCTCTATCTGGCCTTAAGCATTTTATTTTAAGACCTTTCTCATTCTCTACCATAGCTTTGAAACTTTTAAAATTCTCTAATGCTTCACATTTTTCTCTTAAGAAATCAACCCATATCATCCTAGAGTAATCATCAATAAGAAGCATAAAGTACCTTTCTCTATGAAGACTTCTAACTCTGGAGGGACCACATAGATTATTATGCACAAGCTCCAGTATTCCATTAGAATGATGGTGTTTTCTCCAAAAAGAAACTCTAGTTTTTTTTCCCATATGACATTCCTTACAAATTGTGTTAGTGGGCTTTACTAGCCTAGGTAGATCTCTTATTTCTTGAGTGGAACTTACTTTGAGAATGTTGTCAAAATTCACATGACACAATCTCCTATGCCATAACCAACTTTCATCTACTTGAGAAATTAAACAACTTTCACTAGCAACATTCAGATGAAAAATATTACCTTTTGTCTTTTTACCTAAAGCAATTACATTTCCAGAACTTCCAAGTATCCTGCATCTTCCACCTTTGAACTAAAGATCATAACCCTTGTCCACCATCTTTCCAACACTCAGCAGGTTATGCTTCAAGCCTTCAACATAAAGGACATCATCAGTGTTATGCTTACCACCAAGACAAATAGATCCTCTTCCATGAATCACACTAGCATTGTTATCTATAAATCTTACAACCCCATCGTCATATTTCTCTAGACTTACAAATTTTCTTTTGTCACCAGTCATATGATATGAGAATTCGCTGCCAATAAACCAATCATCTTTTTCTTCAATTCAAGCTGCAAGAGCTCTAACTTTAGCACTAAAGAGAGTCACTGTACATCTTGATAGCAAGGAACACCCATTCATCTTCATTTCCATTTTCTTTATCAGACTCTTCATCAGTCACTCCTTCAGCATAGTAACATTTCTTTTGAAATCTAGATTTGTTAGGCTTAGACCTAGGAACTCTTTCAAGACAGGTTGATGCAAAATGACCTATTTTATTGTAAGAGAAAAATTTAATAGGAAACTTTCCTTTATACTTACCTTGTCCTCTACCTTCTTTCTTTACAATCAGTGCTTCCAACTCTTCTACTTCTCTTTCTTCATCATACTTGAATGACTTTCTGGAACACTCTCTCAGATCATATCTTTGCTTTTTTCTTCCGGATACAGTATCCTTAAATGAAAATTCAGTCTTGGGAACAGATTCACCAAATTCACTCAACTCAAAGGAAACAAATTTACCAATTAGTGTATCTCTTGTCACATTCGTCATTGATCCGATCTCTTCAATAGTATGAGTCTTTGCTTTGTAAGAGGGAGGCAATGATCTGAGCACTTTAGCTACAATTTCTTCCTCTTCCAGGGTACCACCGACACATCTAATACTCATTACTAGTTCAATTACTTTTTGCATAAAAGAAGAAATATTTTCATCTTCACCCATCTTCAAATTCTCATACTTTCCTTCCAAAATCTATAGCTTAGCCATCTTCACATGTGCATCACCTTCATACAAAGTTTCCAGCTTTGTCCACATCTCATGAGTTGTCTTCAGACCTATCACATTTTTCATTTCTGAATCCGTCAGAGCACTCAGCAGAGCTTCCATATCCCTGATGTTATTCTCAACCTCTTTAATTTCATTAGGAGGAAGGAATTATCTGAGGAATATATCTATTCCTTTATAAATTCCTGTATAAGCTCCACCAAATATCTCAAAATGACATTCCATTCTAGTTTCTAGAGGAGTTGTTTGTTCCCATCAAAATCTAAGGGTTGTCCTTCTTGTAAGGATGCATGCCATCACGTAATCACTGCTTCTTAAACTTTCATAACCTAATTGGATACCAATTATTGGAAAACAAGGACACAAACAACTGAGAGGGGGAGTGAATTAGTTGTCACAGAATACTTAAAATTTTCAAACTTAACTTTATCTCAGATCTGATGAAAGAACAATCAACATATCAGAAGCACAAAGAACACCAAGATTTTTACGTGGAAACCCTGTTAGGGGAAAAACCACGGTGAATGTTAGTCCACAATATTATACCCTGTTAAAAGTATAATGAAAAATAATTGGAATGCACATGCATTTAGGCACTCTGCCTAGAGCTCACTACTCAAATACAAGAGGGCTCACTGCCCAAGAATACAAAGCAATTTGAATTAGATCTATAGGGTATGAACTGAGAAAATAGCTTCTACAAAAGCTTGATTACAGTTCCAATTAAGCACATAAATACTTCTTCACACTTCACTCCAACTTCTTCACACTCTGCTCTGAAATCGAATGAATAGATCACTATTCGCACACTTGCACTTTCTCTGGCTCTTCCTCACTTCACACACACACTAACTTCGCACAAAAAACCACTCTTAAATATCTGCAACCTGGATTTAAATCAACAACTTCGTCGACCAAAATATAAAACATATTTACAATGTCGGCCCCAAATTTACAAATAAAATTTTAATGTGAATCAAACATCGTCAGCCAATATTATGATGCAACCCTAAAAAATATCCTCAAGCATGAAAAACATTCAAATTTAAATCTCCAAGGATCTGCAACATGTTAGAACCATCATGTCGGCCAAGAACATGAAAACCCGAACACACGAGAAAAATATTTGACCACACGCACACCGATCAACGCAAACATACAACAAGGATAGAGAATGATCTAGAAGCATCCAAAAGCAACAAGAACTAACAAGGAAGCATCCACAGCAACTAGAATCACATAAAAATCAATCAGAGTACCTGCATAAACTATAGAAACATCATGTATATTGTTCATAATATCATCAAATTTTGCACTCTTGAAACCTTCCATGGATAGAGACTAGATACTTTAAATAAACCTCAGTTCACAACAACTAATCCCTGTTCCGACTAAGAAAGACACTCTATTCCACTGGTAAAATCCTACATGTCCTTTTAACAATTTCTCAATATCCTACATATAAACCTTCAATACACAAATATAATAGTTAACATCAATGACAACCACATATCAACAACACAACCACAACATCCAAAAGATATGTCCTATACATTTGCCATATGAACTAGGCACCATGTTAATTGAAGCAAACCAAGGATAGAGTCAAATTCACAAGCACTAAAATAAAAGGAAAGGTTTGAATGTGTTAATAAAGAATTCATGGGAAGAACAACAATTTTGTTATCGACAAACTTATTAAGGACCCATCATCATGAATTGTATTGATTATCATGATGAAGGATCAACTACAAAATTTTTACACAGCATAATTTATATTACATGATTGCACCAAGAGGCAGCCATGTGCTAAGGGAATTGACCCTACACTAAGAGAAATTGTAAAAGGGAATCTGCACTAGATGAGATTTATTTACCCCATTTCAGATGAAGCTATAAGGGGTCTCCACTAGTGATCAGGCTCAAAAAGGAGGAAATGGATATTTGTGTTGATTATAGGGAACTCTAATGTCACACCAAGAAGACCATTTTTACTCCTTACCTTTATCGACTAAGTTTTGAAGACAATTGCAGGGAAAGCAATACTTATTTTCTAGGGATGGATTCAACTGCTGCACCCAGATCCAAATTGAAAATCTGTAAGAACCTTCAGAGAAGACCAAATGCATTTGGTCCATGGGGACCTATTCCTACCAAGATCTTACTCATTTATGCAATGCACCTATAACTTTCAGGTACCATTAGTATATTTACATTTCATGTTTGGTACGTGGAAATTTATATGGATGACTTTACCACTTATGGCACTAATTTTAATCAAGCATTGGAAAATATCAGGAGAGTCCTATAGAGATGTGAAGAGAAAAAATTGTCCTTAAACAATGAAAAGTGCTTCATGATGATGCAGAAAGGTGTAGTTCTTGGCCACTACATCTCCCACAAGGGAATTCAAGTAGATCCTACAAAGATTGAGGTAATCACAAATTTTCCCACACCTACAAAACAAAAAGATGTTAGGAGTTTCTTGGGTCATGCAAGATATTATAGGAATTTCATCAAGGAGTTAAGCAAGGTAGCAGCACCATTCTATACTCTTCTCACTAAAGATGATGAATTCTAGTGGACTGAAGCTTGTGACAAGGCATTTTCTAACTTAAAGGTAGCTTTGACTCATGCTCCTGTACTCAAAGGACCTAATTGGGAGCTTATTTTCCACATCCATACTGATTCATCAGATTATGCCGTAGGAGCAGTCTTAGGATAGAAAGAAGGAGCTATTGAAAATTCCATTTATTTTGTCAACAAAAAATTGCAAGGAGCTGAATTCAACTATAATGTGACAGAAAAAGAAATGTTAAGGTGAATTACAATCGGAATAAATTTAGGACACACATAATAGGTTTATCAAATATCTGTGCACACCTGACCATGAACTAGATATCCTGAATAAACCTTGACTACAGGGTAGACTGAAAGATGGTTACATTGATGGAGGAATTTGATATAATCACAGGGATAATAGGGAAGGCCACTGTTGTTGCACTTGGTATTTCTCAAGGTCGACTTACATTAGGGATGATCATCATAGATGACTCTTTCTTCCTGATGGGAGTAATTCATTCCTATTAGCATAAAAACACCTCTATGCTGACATGCATAATTATTTTATCATAGGTAGAGTTCCTCCCACTTCCAAAGAGAAAAAGGGAATCCCATTGAAAAATACTGCTTCTCCTAGATTGGATGTCATAACTGACTAGGACCATGCCTGCTGAGGAGATGTGAGAGATGAGATGAGCATGACATTTTGCATGCATACCAAAACAAACTATGTGGAGGAAATTTTGTAGCCAAGAGGAAAACAATGAAGATTTTGAACACATGATATTACTGGCCAACACTCCACAAGGACGCAGGAAGGTATACCAGAAATTGTGATAGATGTCAAATAATGGGAAGACCAACTAGATCTGATGAGATGCCACTTTTCCCTTAGGTAGTAATCACTCCCTTTGACAAGTGGGGATTGGATTTTGTAGGACCCATTGACCCTCCATCAAATGGTAAGTCTTATATCTTGGTATGCACTGATTATGTACACAAAGTGGGTAGAAGTTAAGGCCATGAAGCATGCACGGGATAACAAAGTTGCAAAATTTCTTTATGAAGAGATTTTCACAAGATATGGAGTTCTAAGAGAGATAGTGACTAATCAAGGGGCTCAATTCACATCAACCCTTGTTGTGGAACTAGTTAATGAATACAACATAAGGCACATAAAGTCTACTCCTTATCACCCCTAGGCTAATGGCCAAGTTGAGGTAACTAACAGAGAAATTGAAGCTATTCTAACCAAGACAGTAGCTATCCACAAAAAGGATTGGGAAAAAAGATTACCAGAAGTCGTTTGGGCCTACAAAACTACTTGGAAAACAACTACAAGCTTCACTCCATTTGAGTTGCTATATGGAAAGACAACTATGATGCCCATTGAATTTGAACACAAGAATCTTAGGACTGTAGTAGATTTGGGGATGGATATCTTTGAGGCACAAATAGAAAGAATCATGTAGCTAAATGCCTTGTATGAGATTAGAAGAGCAGCCCTGCATCACATAGAGGTAGTGCAAAATTAGAGAATCAAGTGGCATGACAAATTCATCAAGGACAGGAAATTCAAACTAGGAGATTGGGCCCTGCTCTATGACTCAAGATATTAGGACAATGCAGGAAAATTACAGACAAGGTGGCTAGGACCATATCAGGTTGCTGAGGTATTTCCTAATGGTGTTGTACAACTCATTACTATTGACCTAGCCAGATTTAAGTTGCTTGTCAATGGTCACCGCCTTAGACTATATCACAAGCCAACTTCTAAGGAGGAGTTCTTGCAGCAATTCATTCAACATGTAGCATCCAAGCTTCTTGCAGTCGAAGGAAGTGGACCTAGTGTTCCTTCTTCTGGCTAATTAAGGTACGTACATGTCATAATAAATACTTCCACTTCTGTGGGAGTCCATTTCTTCACCCATCCACCCACCCACCCATCTGTTTCAACCTTTCTCTCTCTTCCATCACTTCACTTCATTCCACTTCACCTTATCCCACCTCATCTTCATTAATTGCTCAACTTATTTCTTTAAAAGGTGAGTGGTACTTTCTCCACAATCTTTGCAATGAATCATCCACACATTCAGGTATGTGCGCATTAATTTCTATATCTGAATTATCTTTAAGTGCATTCATTTAATTGTTGTGCGTTAGTATAGACATTCACTATAGCATGCCAATATTCCCTACCCTATCAAATCATCATTTCGCATGTGTGGACGCATGCCCAAATTTAGGTTGGGGGGAGAAAAAGATGTAAATATTGTTCCCATGTGTCAGTCCATGCTAGTCTACATCAACAAAATTTAAATTGAGTCGATTTGAAATTTGAGTGAGAGGACGGATCACATGTGTGAGGTGATACCAACTGTTGCCACCATTTCTCTTCATTATAGCTTTCCTTTATTACTCTTTCCTTTCCATTAATTTCCCTGTCATATCTCAAGTTGTGTTGCAAACAAAAGGTAAGTTAGAAAAGGAAGATTTAGTCAGCATTGGCACTGGAAAGTTAGAAAGTGTTGCAGGAACGTGAATTTGATTTTCAAACGGAATTGCAGGAAGGAAACCATAGATTATTTGTTTGATTGTAGACAATGGGAGGTGGGTTAATTCAAAATGAACCTGTGGTGCATGATGTATTACTGCATGATGCACCTTGCCTGGCTAAATTCAAAATTTGTGGATGGATTGACTACTTCTTGAAGTAGGATGATTTTGATGAGGGCATTGCACTAGAGTTCGCCCATACATTATCTGAAGGGAAGCCCACTGTAAAAGGGTTAGAGGTGATAGCAACTAAAGAAAGAATTACAGAAGTTATAGGGTTTGTAAACCCTCTTGCAACAGAAGAAACCATAGAAATTAGTTCTTCTGGAATAGAGCACTCAGAAAAAGAAAGCTCTTCCTGTGATCGATGGATGATCGCCCCACTTGGCACCTTGATGAAAACTAGGGCACAAAAAAGAGAAGTAGAAATGAGAAAAAGAAAATCCAAAAGGTAGCCAACAAAAAAAGAGGCGCCAAGCTCTAAAAAGAGAAAGGCTGACACTGTTCATCCTACAACCAAAGAAAAACATGAGAGCCCTCCTAGGAAAGCAAGACCAACTAGGCTAGCCTTTGTTATGCCTCTGTAGGAAAGCCCTAAGTCTAGAGAAATATCACAAGAGGACATGGAAGCTCCAATGGGGTAGGAGGATGTCGAGGAGGAAGATATATTTAAGGCAACAACAAATATAACATTGGTTGATCTTGCCAATATTGTAGAACAAGTTAAAAATCAAGAGTTTGAGGAAAATTAGGATTTCCTACAACATGAGCAAGAAGTCCTAAAAAAAAGATCCTGCAGCAACAACCAGAACAAGAGTAGGAGTCCCCTGTACTTCAACCCCAACTGAGAGAAATAACTGCATTCCCAGCCAAAATTGAGGACAAACTTGAATCCCTAAAGAAGAAAAGAAGATGCTAATACATAACCCTGATTCTTCAAATGCACTAGGCATCCAAAGCATTTCCATGGAGAGAGATGCAAAGAAGAGGAAGAGGGAATGGAAGGAGGAAAACAGTATCATTAAAGGAAATGGACAAAGAGAGATGAGGAGATCAAGATAAAGATGCAAATGCTACCCTGAAGAATACATATGGAGTTGAGGTATAAATTTGGAAAATTACAAATTTTGAAATGTAGGACCTCCAAGGGTCTATGCCTCTGATCAATAGATAACATCTTTAATCTGGAAGAATTGACTGTGTTTGAACCCTTCTATTGAGACCCCTGTTGAATTTTTCAATGCTTATCAGATTGCTTCCCTCGAAATGAAGAATTTGTTGTGTGAGTTTTATTTGCATAATTATGTTGTAACTAAAGACCATGATTGGAATCCACTATTGTATGCTGGGGATGTCCAATTAAGGTAATTTATGTCTTGGGTACAAAATTAGATTAGTTGGGGACAATAATATGGGGCTTATAAGCAATTGGAGTCCAACATCAATCTGCCCATTAGGGCTGAATCAAGGAATCCAAGGGATATTTTTAGGGAATGGCATAGAATGTTTTTTAGACCTAGATATTGTAATAGGATTATGCCTTGGATAGAAATAGTTTATAATGAGTATGAGGCAAAGAAAAAATCAAAAGAGGAAACCATGAGGAGATAACTCTCACAAAGATGGAACAACTTAACTGATGATCTCAAACAAGATGAGCCTCATTCCATCCAGAACTATGCAACAACTCTTAAAAGAATTGACAGATATATTCATATTGGAAGGACAAAAGGGTGATTCTGGCTTCCGTTGACTTTTCAACCACCCATCCTAATGTGGCTTGTACCAAACTTCAAGTTCTACCAATATGACATTGTTGTAGAGAGACATAGATGGAGTAGATTGGATAGGTTGGGAGGATTCTATTGGGATCCTGATTCATGCACAACACACTTTAATGTGGGACAATTTTCAATTGCAAACTTCAGAGCATTAACCAAGCAAAAGAATAGTGCTTCCCCTACTGGAGGACCAACAAGATGTTAGGTTGGGGGGAGTGATGAGTCTAGAATATGGTCTAGTTTTGGGTAGAATTTGTGATCTATTTGTTGAAGTTATCATGAACTTTGACATTAAGTGTTGATACTTTTATGATATTTCCCTCAAACTATAGACATTGGGCTTAATCTTATTTCTGCAAACCTTTAATGATAAATGGCATGTTATATGGACTATCTATATTAATCTTGCATGTGGTTAATGAATGTTTTTTAAGGTGGTTGCAGATATGCAGTTATTGTGTATACTAACATTGCCATGCAGATAAGTTGAGGATGCTAAATTGAGGAAGACACTGCCAGCTGGGCATGCACCGTAACATCTAGCAAAGGAATCACTCAAAGG
>VDFB02247125.1:0-12419 GCA_007258455.2 Sequoia sempervirens
GGTTCCAAAGCCATATTTCCTTCATGCATCAATCTAATTGCATCTGGAGTCAATAAGCTTGCCATGGTGTGAGTCAATGAAAGAAGCCTGTAAAAGTGTATTGGATGTAACGCATTGTGCGAAGAAGTCAAAAGAACAACCTTTCCATCAAACAATAACAACTAATTGCTAGATATAGTCAAGCAAGCGAAAGATGAGCCCAACAACAAAATTCAGATGGGTGCAAGGAGCACCACGCATAGAATAATTAATTTTTGCACACTTTCTATTACCATCCACCCCATTCTATGGAGTGAGCAAAGGAAAAATAGATACTCTCTATGCGATTCATTATTAGCTAAACTCATTTTTTGACAATCATGTACATGACATATATATCATTTTGGATTTTAATAGCTTAAACATGCATGTGTGTACTTGAGTTAGAATAGATGTAAGATACATGAAGTCAAGTAGACACAAAATTCACACTTAGAAACATCGAGTCAACTATCATATTGTTTGATGTATCTTTACAATGGAAAGTACCAAAGGACAAAGCAGTAGATAGGGGGAAGGAGCTGTACATTTTTCCCACCATAGTATATCTTTTGAAAATGCATACAAGGTTTAACTATTTGGTGAGCTAGCAAAAAAGAAGGGGTTAGATGATTAGCAATCGGTGTCTATGTTCTGTATCGAGAGGGAAGCCATGTTCCGCACCTTACAAAAAAATCATAAGTTGATGTCTCAATTCTGTATCAAAAGGGAAACCATTTTCCAAAACACGACAAAAAAATAGTTAGCTATATTACACAAGCTATTTACAATCTACTGTATGTCTGCCAGGAGTTTCTGAAAAGCTTCCTTAATCCTAGTAGCATTTCCCATGCCATACAATGCATCATGTTTTAATGCTTGGAGGGAGTCGCAGTATGCATCCAAAACAAGAAATGTTGTATAGAATTTTTGGACTGCTTGTTGCACCAACTCGACGTCGTCATTTTGCACATGAAATGCCTCATCACATGTCTTTTTAACATCTTCAATAGTGTCGTCGCAACCTCGCATAATGCTCTCTATGAGGATTGCAATGTTGCTTCGGTACATGCTAGACCAATCAACAGAGCAAGAGCCTAATGGCGAGGGAGGAGGAGCATCATCCTTTGATCCTGTAATGTCTCCCTCAGATCAGCTGCTAGAGATGGTGATAATGTCTGCAGGTAGTTGCAAGTTTGCCATTACCTGGGGAGTTCTATAATAGGAACAAATCTAATTATTTGATAACAAGGAAAGCTACATTTGTATGATTCATAAATAGACAATTGGAAATGGCATGGACTAAAAAAATGTAAAACAGAGCTTCAAGAGGGTATGGGTGCTCTAAACAAAGGAGGGATTGCTCCAAAGGAAACACAATAAGCCAAACTATACCTACAATTAATAAATAGATGTCTTTTACTCCAGTTTTAGTTATGCATGCAACCCTTATTTTTTATTAAATATACATGTTATGAATATGTGAACAAATGGTCTAAGTTTAAAATATATCATTTAGCAACCCTTTAAGCATATATTATTATTTACAACACTTGACACTTGACACTTATAAATGATATTATAAACTCGATAACCTTATAGCCACTTGACACTTGCAAAGTACTACTCATATATGTTACAACTAAGCCTATACGGATACCCTTAATATTACAAAACAATAATTGTTGATGCAATGTTCAAGACTAAACTCGAAAGATAGGATAAAATTTTATTGTTTTATCTATCGATTATAAATTGAATTCATTTATCTCTTTTTATGACTATATATACTCTATGAAATAATATAAAATTAAATAAATATATGATAATAATAATGAGTATCCATTTCAACTACATATATTATCCTCTATGATCATCTTTTAATAAAAAAAAATTAATAGTAAATAAATATATATAATTTTTATAGAATCTATTTCACCTAAAGGAAAAGGCCTAAAATAAAACATAGAATATTTATTTAATTATTTTATATCAATACAAAGATTTTGAATATAATAATAAATTAAATTTTCTTATCTACAATTATATTTTTGAAGGTAAATAAATGAAAATGTCCCATTAATAATCAACACCTTTGTTTATATTTACTTCCTATTTAATGAAATAAAAATAATAATTCATCTCTTTTTAATTTCTCATGAATTAATAATTCCCTACTTACTTTTTAAAGCCACTTAACTTTTCAAATCCACTTTTTCTCTTTAAAGATTATGAAGAAAGGAAAAAGAAAGGCCTATACTAAAGGCATGTATGGTCTTAAACTAAAAATTTAATAATCTTACTTTGTTTTTTTTTTCATTACATCTCACATACTTTCCTCCGTAAGGGCCACGTTTTATTTCTTAGGATTTGGAAATCTTCCCTTAGCAAGGTCTTTGACCATATCATAGATGGAAACAAGTGGGAAATAGTTGATTTAGATCATTGTAAGAATAATATCTTCATTTCCTATGATATCATCTTCGCCCCAAAAGGTGAGACTTTGAGTTTATGCTTGGTAAAAAATATTAGAGATAGAAGGTGCTAATTACGTATTCAATTCCACCATTTAAGGGAATTCATACGACGTTCTAGGCCAATGTGAGATGCCTAGATGGACCACCATATGCATTTAATGTAATTGTTAGAATTAAAAAAATATACATATACCATATATTAACAAGCAATCCATCCTTTGGAACGCAATACAAAGTATGAAATACAAAGAGTTTCACATAAGAGGTAATTTAAAATTATAATGGTAATAAATATCTCTTACAACCTAATATATTATATTTTTTAGCCTAAAAACCTAAAATAATTTTTTTTTAAATCATCTCTCTAAAGAAAATATAGTATTTCCTTCTCTTTGTTAATTCCTTAACACATACTTTTACTATAATTCATATGTTTTCTTTTTCAAAAAAGGTAAAAAAGATAGAGGAATATATTCACCTCTCCTTTATTTAAGGAATCTTTAAACATGAATAATTTGTGGAGTTGCCTAAAACTAAGTTAGGATCTAAGAGTAACGTTTTATCAATCATTTTTTTTACCTCATTACTAACCTTCCCTTATCCATAGAAGCGTTGTATTTACTTACCTCTGAAACTAACTTTGTTTATTTATCTAATTTTATTTTTTTATCATTTTTCTGAGTACTGGCCATTTGTAAATGTGTTGTGGCTAGTAAGTGGGAAGTTGATAATGTAGCATAAATTCATAGTAACTTTATTTCTTCTATTCGGTATTAGAGAAATTGAAGATATTACTTTTTCAAAAAAAATGGGACATTGAAGATATTACTTTCTCAAAAAAAATGGGACAGTAATGATGTTGAGAACTAAGGATGAAATTAAAATTGAAGTTAGTATAAATATTGTTACCAATATCAAATTACTAAAATTAAAATACATTAATAACAATGGATTAAAAAAAAAGAACTATAACTACCTGTACGAGAATATTGGTAGCACTATCCGTATAGTTTGCAAGCTAAATTTAACAATGGGTCATCCCACAATAATGGGTTACACTTTTTGGGCAAACTTGACATTGAAATCAACATTTTTAGAGAAAACTTCACTTTCTGACAAACTATTAGGAATTTGAAAATTATGTAAACTAGTGATTTGTGAGATTTTTTCTATAGATTTTAAATGTATTTTTGAAAACGTGAAATTAGAAGTGTAATTTTTGGTGTCTCCATGATAACTGGTTTTAATAGTAAAGGAAACAACATTTTAAAAGTGGTTTATTGCCGGAGAAAACATAAAATTTTCTAAAAGGGATGAAACTATAATTCTTTTTGAATTGGGTTAGTAGCTTCCCACCAGTATCTGGGGCTTTCATTTGAATTTCAATAATTTTTCTTTTTAATTAGGATTTTGAGATCAAATTTATAATTTGAACATAGGTGCATAGGCATGCATAAAATTTTTTGGTATGTATTGAAATTCGATTTTCTTTTTTTGTTAGAATGAGGGACATCAATACCTAGTTCGTATATATTTTTAAAAAAAAATTCCTCAAATTTACTATTTTTCCACAATGATTTTTCACCGAACTTGATGTTTGGTGAAAAACCTATGTATAGTAAAACTAAAAAATAAAATATAAAATAAAAACAAAATATATTAAATTTATAGCTGTTGGAAAGCATGTTTTGATCACTACAATCATCCAACTTGTTTTATCAAGTTGACTCCATTTTCACATCCTTTCCAAGCTTTGGTAGTAAAAGAAATGCATAAATTTTGAAATGGTGGAAGGTAAAAAGGAAATTTCATTAGAGACCCCCTTCTAATGAAGGGGTTCATTTGAACCCCCCTTCATTAGAAGGAGAGATTTGAACCTGCCATGATGCAAGGGGGTTCATTAGAAGGGAGGGGGGTTCATTAGAAGGGGGGAGGGTTCTTTAGAAGGGGGGTTCATTAGAAGGGGGGTGGTTCATTCGAACCCCCTTCATTAGAAGGGGTAAACCATTTCAATTTTTTTGATGAGCATTTCTAATTATTCTTCATTTGAAAAATTGTAACCCACTATTGTGGGTTTACCCCAACACTTAAAAATAGTAAGTCTTAATAATGGCATTGACTAAGAATTTTGGATGGTAAAAAAACAATAAGTAGCAGTGATTTGAATGAAAGGATTAGTATTACTAATTAGTGATAGGAAAGAATCAAGAAAAAAATTTAATCAATGAACTATCTAGTTAGTTTGTTCTTTACTGTCAACCATAATTCTGTAGCGAAAGCAGAAAGTTGGTATTAAAGCTACATAGAGTATTTGATTCTAGTTAAATTAATCAAGGAGGAATGAAATAAAAACATTGACCTCCAGTATACCATCACTAACTCACTTTCATAAAATAAGTTATGAATATTTAATTAAAGCTTGTTTAGTAAGTTAATTATAGTATACCATATAACTAAATGTAATAATATCTTGAATAATTTGAAAAGAATATTAAATCCACTAATAAGTTTATGCTAATCCAATAAGAATAAAACAAAATTATTTTAAGACAATAATACCATAATTTTAAATTGCTAATCTATATTGCCAAATTTCTTCACTAAGAAAATTTAAAAATTACATTCTGATTCTCTTTATCCCCTAATACTAATTTCCTCATAACATAAAAAGACAATAGTATAGAATTATTTGTACATTTATTAGTAAAAGGACATATTTATCAAATCAAATAAAAAGATAAATCTTTCATAATGGATATTAGCAATTAAATGGTAAGGAGATCGATGGAAGATAGAGGAAATTAAACAATACCTAAATGTAGCTTAATTGAAGGCCATAAAAAAAAAAGGTGCATACTTTTAGCATAAGAGAGAGGTCACATTCACACACAAGTTCTATGAAAAGATGGAGAAAATTGGTTTGGCAGATGAAGGTGGCAGGGTACTTTACAGATTCAAGACATTTACTCAATGTTGTGGATTGTGATCTCAGAGAATGCCAAGATTCGATGTGCACAAAACGGATTTATTGGGAAGACTTGAAAAACTTCCAAGTAGATGGAACGGCGGAAGTGAATCCAAATTTCATAACCTATTTCCAGCATCCAAACTGTTTGTGCCAAAATGGGAGCTTAAGAGATTTGTAAAAATGTCAGACACAATTGTAAAATGTCCCAAATGGATCCCACTTTAGCACATTTCTATTTATGTAAAGAAATTTAAGTCTCACTAATAGCTACATCCCACAACCCAAATTTATGAGTATTTATTCTCCAATACTCTATCATTGTCTTTAACTGATTTTTGAACATGTTTTGGGTATATTTTATTTTGAATCGAGCTAACAAAGAGAGAGAGAGAGAGAGAGAGAGAGAGAGTACGTAGAAGATATGGGAATGCCATTTGATTTTCATGGGAATTACATTCAGTCATATGGAATAAACACACATTGTGTCCTGGAGAATCACGGGGCAAATTGTGCATTTTATGGCAATCACAGGTAGTTTTGGAAAATGAGGCGTGTTCATCTGTCAAGGCACAAAGGTTATGATATTTCTTTTCTTTTCAAATGTTGTAGGCACAACTGCCTTAGTAGGTATGTATACAAGATGCGGATACATAGACAAGGCATGTTAACTATTTGGCAGCATCGCTTAAAGCATAGACCAGGCACGTGAACTGTTTGACAGAATGGATCAAAGTTTTGTGGTCTCAAGGACTGCATTGATTGCAAGATATGGATGAAAAATGAAAGGAAAAAGTTAGTATATGGTAGATAACGCTATATATGAGTTTCTCGGTGCAATTTTATGAAATAAAAATGCTTATAGAGATGTTAAATAAGAAAGAACATGCTTACCAGGAATCGAGGACCATAAGAAACCAATCAAAGGTAGAGGCGTGTGCAAAAAGTGTCAAGAAAGGAAGCTGGTACGATGCCTCTCCTCCACTCGACATAGCCAAATAGAGAACAACCTTAAGATGTGAGCTTTGGGAGGTTGCTACTCACACAAATTGGTTAGCCACAATATAATCTAAACCGGTTCCAAATCTCTCCAGGCCTTTTCCTAGCATTCTCGCTTCTTCCCTTGACTGCAAACTAAAATAAAAAACTATGTAGAAAATGCCTATTAAAAGGCACACGCAGTTGAAAGAAGCAGCCAAATTCATCCGTCTTCTGTGTGGCTTGCGTCTAAGTGAGATATTTAACGTTTGTAGACATTTATTGTAAGCACGGTAGTTTTGGTGGACTATTAAATTGCGACCCCAAGAATGGTCTGGAATGTCCGCCTGAGCCATACCTGTGACATAAGCGACCTTTTCAGTGTTGTGTTTCAAGTACTTACAGGCACCACTCTACCTGATGCCATACAATGATTTTTATGTGCTTTTTTGCTAGCTTCCGTAAGCTGGAAAAGACAGTTGACGCTGCTTTGAAAATGGGTATGGACATCACTCAATGTATAGAAGTTGGGGGGGATGAATTTTCTATCAGATATTGTAGCTACAGTGGTCCTGGCTGACTTCTATTCAATCGTACGTGTGCACAGGACAAGGGACCCCTCAAAAAAGTGAGGGGTCAAGTGGACAAAACAAACGATATCGTACGCACCTTTGGGAAACATAGGGAAGACATCCAAAATATGGCAGGGAGAGGCCTGAAAACTTTTCCAGCATCAGACAATAAGACTTTTCTGGTGGAATTCCCACCTATAATAGCCTATCGGCTAATAATTGTGGCTAACATGATTTGTATATTTTAAATGCTACTTTGTGTAATTTAATGGCGAAGTAACTTAGGAAAATTTTATAAGTCGATGGACTGATGGAATGTGCTTATCACTTAAAAATAATATTTCTCTCTTACCCACTCGCCGTTTATGACAGCATTAGTGAGAAGCTTAATTCATAATATAATAAATTTTTAATAAAAATAAAATTTATATAATAACTATTTAACTACAAAATAACTTATATATACTAAAAAAATGAGTAAATAAAATAAATAATAATTTATATAATAAATAAAATAAAAAATGATTCTTTAAATAAAATAAATAAAATAAAATAATATAATAAACTTTTAATAAAAATAAAATTTATATAATAAATAAAATAACTATTTAAATACAAAATAACTTATATATACTATAAAAATAAATAAATAAAATAATTTATATAATAATTTATATAATAAATAAAATAAAAATCATCGCTCAAATTCAAATTAAATCAACATCGGATCTCCGGAGATCTTCGGTCGGTATCGGACGAAATCAACGGCGGATCGAAAGATCAAAAGGGGAATCCGGGATCCGTCGAGATCCGGGCGGGAAGGAAAGTCGGATCGCGTCAGCGCTCAAAAGAATCCTCGAAAGTCGAGGATCGGAAAGATCGAAATCGAGGAAAGAGGAAGAGAGGAAATCGAGAAGATCCGTCGAAGGAGAAAGAAATCACGAAAGGGAAAAGGAAGAGATCGGTCGGGATCGAGGATCGATGCGAAAGGATATGATATAAAGAGAAAAAGGAAAGAGATAAGGGAGAGTAGAAGGGATCATTAAGATGGATCTTTTTCATCAATGCATAAAAATATCCGGTCATAAAATTATTGTCAAAGATGCAAATACTGATCAATAAATTTTGATGTGAAATCATCATAATTAAACAATAACCATCGTGTTACTATCTCTCTTCTAGAATGTTAAATTTGACGGGAAAGTATGGCATGTATGTGTAGCATGTAGTGGGTCGGGCTTAACCGACACACTCTAAGGGTACGCTCTCTTAGGTGGTTCGGCCCGTGGGTCCCATGAAGTGACATTTCCGTTCTCTATCTTTTCCACATTTTTGTTTTCGTTGGATTCTGTCCCATACTTCTATTTTCATGTTAGTTGTTTTTGTTTCGGTAGCAATTCGTTTTACTCTTCCATTCCCAGGGGATTAAATATGGTGGAATAAACCACCATGAATACCTCACATGAAGGAAAATTGAACCCCAGGAGTTTAACAAGAAATTTTTTATTTAAGCTTGTCCTAAAATTGTGTTTATTAGTTATTCTTGAGAGATAGATTAGGTGTGTTAGCTTAATTAGAGCGAATAATTATGTTTTACTAACTTTTTTTTATTAAAGAATGTAATAAAGTTTATATCATAATTTAAAATATTTAATAATAAATATATAATGAAGGATTAGTTATAAAAATGTTAATAGATTTATTTTTTCATTATAGAATAAAATAGATATAAACATAATCTATATTTTTTAATAATAGTAATTATAAAATTTTTAAGTAAATGAAAAAATATAAGCGTAAATTCGAAAATTACGGCCCTGTGCCTTTTCCTTTCTCACCTAAAGTTGTGTGTGTGTGGGTGCTTATGTAAATTATTATGTATTGGTATAAAAATATGTGTTTCCATTCATTTCAGACAACACACACATTCAATTATTTCTCATTCTAGGAGGATTTACAATGTCAATGAATAATAATTCATTTAGATTTTGTGCTTAAAAATGAGTGACAAGTCTAATTTCTAACTAAATTATCTATTGTAATTCATTAATTAACATCCTTA
This sequence comes from Sequoia sempervirens, assembly GCA_007258455.2. Classification (NCBI taxonomy): domain Eukaryota; kingdom Viridiplantae; phylum Streptophyta; class Pinopsida; order Cupressales; family Cupressaceae; genus Sequoia; species Sequoia sempervirens. Next base: position 9,073 of record VDFB02247125.1, read on the forward strand.
ATTGGCTTGGAATAACAAAAAAATATGCATCACATCGGGTCATGATTCCTTTACTTATATCTAAAATCTTATAAAAAAATATTATCATTTTATTGTGGTTTGGATGATCAAACAGACACCTACTTCTTATTTTTTCCTTGAAATTTAAGTAGTACTACATTGAAATTTCAAATTTTCACCAAATAGATTTTTTTTTTAACAAACCTAGTAGTTTAGAAACTACATTCAATTTTCTAAAGATTCTATTCTTACATATTTTTAAAATAATATATATAACTTATTCAAATTTTTACGTCAAGTTGCCTAACTTTGATTTTTCTAATTTTTTTGCCACTTAAGGGCCTATTTTTTCCATGATGATCCTGCACATACCCTCTTATTTCACATTAATCCGTCTACCAATGAATCAATCACAAAAGATAAAATCTAATTTGAAAAAATATTCAAAAGTTAATTCTTTATACTGCACTAGTCCACTAGCACACCATATTTTGCATTTGCATACCTTATTTGGCGTGTGTGTGATACCTTATTCTATTTTGTGTTCTTGAATTTCATCAATGGTAGCCAAAGAATCATCTTGGGATAAGTCCTACCATACTTCCAAGCATGACTAAAATCAAAATAAGTACAAAAGATAGAGGTAAGTAAGGTTTGAAGACTTGCATCAACAAAGGACTAAGCCACAAAGTGACCTTCAACTCTAAGATTCAATTTCTTTGTTGCACAAAATTTTTACATTCATTGCCTTTGCTTCTCCAAATTCTTCTCTTTAATGTATTGAATGGATGCTCCATGATATGTCTTCATCTATGTGTTCAATTTCTTACTTTCACAAATTTTCCTCATTCATTCCCTTTTCTTTGTATTTTCAATTCCATGCTCTTTTGATGTTTTTCTTTGGTTGTTTCCTTATCATGATGTTTAATTCTAAATCAATCATGAATAATGCATGGAGTTAGTTGAATCATTGTATGATAAAGCATCAAACCACAACCAAACAAAAAGGCACCTATATTTATATTTATATTTGTATGTTTTGTCCATGTCTTAACATTGTCTCCTCTATCATGTGGCCTTCTCTTTTTCTTTTAATTTTTTTATAATTATCCTAACTTAAGTAGGTCTATATTACTTATTGAATTCCCAATCTCTGAAATATGCACATACATGTGTATTATCTCTTATTTTATGTGTACCCTTACTTTCTTCTATATTATTTTCCCTCTCAAATTGTTCCCAAAAATGTTGCTCAAAACCCCTATGGTCACCAAAATCAACATTTTACTTGTTGGGGGTGATGAAGTACCAAGTTGACTTGTCAAAACCCTACTCAAATCCTCTTCCCTATGTTGCATATCATTAAATATTCATAGAGGGGAAAGTGAAAATTACCAAATTCAAACTTTCCCTATGAACATAAGATTATCAATTTATAATATTTTCAATTTTACCTCAACATATGACATAACTAGTTCCAGAGTTTGAGGACAACCATATATTTCATGATCATAATTACAATATATACAATCAAAGGAACCATTGACATATTACATTTGTAGATAATAGCCCGTGCAATTCACAAATAAGCATTAACTAAGGTCAATGAATATGTTGACATAGAACATTAATACACAACACAATTTTTTATGCTAAAAATTTTTAGGAGTCTTTGATTGAGCTAAATGTTCTATCCTAACATTCAAATACATATAGGGGAAGAAGTTGTCTCCATTTATTTTTTTACTTTACAACTATTCAAGATTATTTATTTATTTATTTAGTCAAGAGTTATTTCTATTTATAATTTTTCTTTTAATTGAAATAACTTTTGTAAAGAACTCTCAAAAAAATAAAATAACAACAACCAATATTTGCTAATAATACTTTTAATTGATTAGTGTGAATTATAATTTCTAACATTTGTAACAAAAACTAATTAATAACACTTACTAAAATGATTTGTGAAAAAATAATTCTTAAATGAAAAATAACAATAACATACAAATATAAACAACTTTCAAAATATTATAATTCATAAAAGTATTCTCTTGGACAAAATATTTCTATAGTCCATGTTAATGAACATGAATCGTAAACAAATTTATGATATTCAAATTTAATATCATTTTCTTTCTCTTTTATTCATTCATAATAAATTATTTGAATTTTATTAAATTGCCAATGTTAAATAATAACGATTGTCCCCATTAGAACCACATACTTCTACATCTAGAGTCTAAATAAAATAATTGATATAAAGTGTCATGCCACACAACTAAATATTTAAAAAAATTAAAACTATCTAAGTATTATTTAATTTTTTATTTATTACGCGGAGAGGGTAACCCTACAGATAGGAGGCCAGCAGAAGTAACGGTCTTAGCAAAAAGAATTGATTCGTATTCTGACGGTCAATGAAAGTGGAGGCTTTGCTGACGGAAGTGGAGAATGTAACGGACAAGATACGGATGTAACGTAACCAACGCTGCCATAAATCTTCTTGCAAAGGCTATTGGTTTACCGTTTCTGCGAGTACATTTGAGGTGGTAAGCTTTATTATTGTTTTTGTTTTCTTTAATGCAACCTCATTTCTGTGTTTTGCTTTACCGTTTACCCGAATACGTAACTTCATTTCTTGCTTCTTTCGAAGTTTGAAGATTTGCAAAAAGGCATACAAAAGGAGGAAGCGCCTATGTTGTTTCGAACCGGCGAATTCCATTCTCAGCAAATTTTCATTTTCAGCATGCTCATGGAGAAAGACCAAGGTCTTCCACTATATTTACAGGTGGGGATGATAATTAGGAAAACTGGCTAATTTCAGATGTTTTTAACAAATGTTATACATTTAAGGTTTGTATGAAATATATACTCAAATTTTAGTTGCAATCATTTTTACTTTATTTTTTTCCAAGTACCTAAAATCTCAGAATTAAATATATGATTTCTTCTTTGTAATTTAGTTGGAAAATTTAGACCCAGCCCTTTCTTGCAGAGCACCTGGAATGGCTACAGACATTAAAATATATTAGAAATATTTAAAGGACTAAATGATTAATTAATAGGTCTAAATTGATATCAAATTTGTGTTGAAAGGTAACAATGGAAAAGCAATAAATGATACATCAAATCTTCAAAAATCAATGGATATAAAGAAAAAATAAAGAGGATGAAAAACTTGTAGAATTTTTTTCTACATGCAGGTTTTAAAATTTTCCCTCCAATTATAATCATTTCAGTTTATAAATCTGCACAAATTTTATATAGTTGGCTCTTCAATTATAATGAGTTTTTAAATTATGCATTAGTTCTTTCCAAAAATATACTCAAATTTTGAGCAATTAATA
>VDFB02247126.1:0-26440 GCA_007258455.2 Sequoia sempervirens
GTACCACCACCATCCAGCCTATTTTGGCACAATTTTAAATATGTTATTTTCATCATTTTAACATTTACAAGTCATATTTCATTTGTTGGATTTTAATAATTAACTTCGTAAAAAAATTAAGAAATACATAGTAATACAAGTCTTTTTCACCTATTGAAATCCTATAAAAATATTTAGAGCAATTGAGCATTCTAAAAATTAGTTAAGAGTAGAATAAGAAGAATTTACAACACTTATTAAATCAGTCAAGATTCATGTTTACAATGCATCAAGTTCATATGTGAGTTTATTCATTCTTTATGTTCAATTTTTTGTTGAGTACTAACACTTGTAGGAATTCCAATCATGAAACTAATTCTCCTTGTATGTGATGAGTATAATTTCTTTAGTATGTCAAGGAAAGCAAATTTGAGTGGTACAAGTTGCAACACTTGTTAGTTTATCACTTGTTTTATCCATTTTTCCCCTACTTGACTGAGGGTAAGCACTCTTTACATCATCATAGACATTGTGGAGGTGGAAACACCAAAGTGGGGTTTGACTTAAGAAATCTCATATATGACAACCCTTTCTTCCCTCTTTTGTGTGCAAGTAGTAGATCTGAAGTAGATTTGGGAGAATATTAAGGACCTAATTTTGCAAGATCAAGCATTCAAGCCTCCTACTTCAATGAATTAGGGCAAGTGAAGTTAATCATCAGGGCGGGTGCAAAAAGTGGCCAACCTTTTAAAAAAAAAAAAAATTCATAACACAAGCACATTTTGAGTCTTTATAAGAAAAAAAAAGCAAATCAAAATCATTTTAGACTATCATATTTCTTCATCCATAGCAGGAAATCCCTTCCAAGGCACGCTCGCATTGTGGAGACCTCAAATTTGTTGATTTTCTTCATCAAATTGTTGTTATTTCTTTGCTAGAATTATGCCACGTCGACGGTTAGCTTAGAGGAGTTAGATTTTATTGGTTTCTTTTGTGAATTTTTTGGTAATTAGGTAGATTTAATATGTTTTTTATGTTAATTTCTTTAATTATCAAGAGTTGAAAATCCACCTAAAAATCCTCAAAATCCTTCTCATGAACAAGCACACTATCAAAATCTTGATGAACAACCACAACATTAAATTCCTCCAAAAGTTTCTCAACATCCTCTCATAACTCAACAAAATTTAATGACGGAAATTGAAAACAACAAAAATAAATTGAGTTAATTGCGAGGTTGAATGATCCTATAAGTTTAACCTTGAAATTAACCACACTTGCAAATTCACTTCAATCCATGTTAACACATGTAGATGCAATTAGCAAGCAATTAAGTGGTTGGGCAGATAAGAGGTAGGAGTGTAAATAGTTTTATGCAAATAAACTATCATACAAACAAGTAAAAAATTACAAAATTACAAAATATGACTTGTGTTCACTATTCACTAACGCATGTATAAATCAAACTCTTGACCTTAATAGAAAGAGGTTTTCTATCCGTTGGTGCAACCACCAAGGGATTAAGAACAATTTTTGGAAGAGGTGGTGGATGGTTTTTGACCATCCTCTAGGCAACAATAACAAGGTCCCCCAGGGCTGATGCAAGAAACTTTAGGTCCACAAAAAGTTTAAAAAGTGGAAGTGTTTTTGATTTTTTTAGAATTTGTCACACTTGGACTAAAAATTTGACACAGTTACACAATGAATCTTAAAAAAAGTCAATAATATGAAATTTAGCATTTTGAATCTAATTTCCAAATATGTAATTTATTCAAATTTACTCAGATGATAGAAATTAAATTTTGATAGGGATTTATAAAAACCATTTTTTAAATGCCATTCTTTTTCTACCATACCATGCATGTGTACATACACTACTTTTTGACCAAAATAAAGGGTAAATGCAAGAAGATGAGCCCACGAAATGTGGAAGTTTTTGCCTTAGGCAAGAAAATGAAATCGGCTTGCAAAAAATAGGATCTCGCTTTTTAATAAACGGGATCCCGAGCCTAAATTTAAAAAACGGAATACCGTTTTTTAAAATTTCCATTTTTGAAAAATTTTCAAAACAGGATCCCGTTTTGAAAATTCCAAAAATAGAAATTTCAAAAATGGGATTTTCAAAAAGGATATCGTTTGAGAAAACTTTCCATTACAGAGAGGCCTAATTACGAAAATTTTTCCATTTTGGAAACTTCAATTTTGAAAATTTTCCATTTTTAAACTTCCAATTTTTGAAAAATTTTCATTTTCTGAAAAGTTTTCAAAAACGAGGATCAGATACTTTCCATTTTTGGAAAGAATTGCTGAAACGAGATCTGTTTTGGTTTTCAAAACATTCAAAATGGAAAGTTTTCAAAAGGGATCTCATTTTGAAACTTTCCATTTTTTGGAAACTGAGCCACGAAAATTTTTCATTTTTAGAAACTAATTTAGAAACTTCAATTTTTGAAAAAAATCATTTTAGGAAAGTTCAAAACGGGATCCCGTTTTGAAAACTTTCCATTCTTGGAAATTTTCCGTTTTTGATCGTTTTCAAAACGGGACCCCGTTTTACAAAATGGGATCCCATTTCATAGAACCATATAAATTATTTTTTTATGAAATGGGATCCCATTTTTTAAATTATGAATTTTTAGGTGGGTTTTTGGCTTGTTTTTTGGTTCGGGAAATGGCTTGGGGACCCGAACCTAAGCTTTGGACTTGGTTTGACCTGCAACTTGAAGGTCTTGCTAATGTCATAGGAAAATAGTGACTTTTAGACTTTTATATATGTAAAGAACCTATTTTTGCATAATTTTATGAAATTAAAACCATTATAGATGAGATAATTGATGATTCCAAATATGTAATTTTTTTAATAATTTGATTATTTTTTCCTATTTTCAATTAATTTTTAATGAAACTAGTCCATAAACTTGAATTATCAACGGTATACAAATAGCAGTCAGACATGTGAACTTTGAAACAAATGGGTTTCATAGAGGAGCAGCTTGGAATGAGAATTCTTTTTCAATTTAAAAAATCAAAAAATGATAAGTTTAGGTCATCTTATGCGTGTCGTACATGATGATTTTTTAAAACGACAAATATGCCTAATAAAAATTTAACAAAAAAAAAAATTCAATAAAAAATTACAAAAAAAATCGAAAACAAGCTTCAATGAGTCACAAATTTTTTCCCAAAAGGATTTAGAATAATATGATAATTTAGGTCAAAATATGGATGTCGTACACGTGTATGGTATGGTATAAAAAAGTGACTTTTAAACAATGGCTTTTAGAAATTCCTATTGAAACTCAATTTTTACAATCTGGATTTTGAAATAAATTAGATATTTGAAAACTAGACTCTGAGTACTACATTTTATGATTAGTGACTTTTTTGAAGATTTCATCTCTAAGTGCTTCAAATTTTAAGGTCAAATGTGTCAAATTCTGAAAATCAGGGAAAACACTTCCACTTTTTGGCCAAAAGGTGGACTCAACTTCTTCCACACAGCCTAAAAATATTGTTAATTCCCTTTGGGGAAAGAGAGCTAACAACATGAAGATTGATGAGGATATTTTTTGTAATTTCTTTTGAATATTTTTTTAATTGAATTTTTATTGGCCTTAATTGTTGTTTTTAAAAATCAACATGTACGGACAACATAATTGGACCTAAACTAAACACTTTTTGAATCCTTTTCTTTCATTGTGTAGAGAATTGTCTGAAGATTGATGGCATATAATTTTTTTTACAAGAAACTTAACCAAGGGTGATCCCATAATAGTGGTTTATAATTTTTGGCCAAACTGGACACTAAAATTATTATTTTTAACTAAATCCTCACATTCGGGCACCTATAGCAGCTAAACTGTGAGGAATTTGAAGCTAGTGCAAACTAGAGTCTCATCAAATTTTGTCTGTAGATTCTAAAAATATTTTTTTCAAAATTTTTGGAATCAAATTTCACTTCTTTTTCCATCTCCCACGAATTATTTTTATTTTTTTCATAAAACAACATTTTTAAAAAGTGACGCACACCGTATAACGCATAATTTTTTTTTTATGAGGGGATAAAAATTCAAAATTACTCAGGAGAATTTAGATTTGTAACTCTAGAGTATCTAGATTAGCTTCCACTTGGTTAGATAGTTTTTGTTGAATATTTTTTCTTTAATAAAATTTCAAAGTCAAACAAATTATAATTCCGGAACATAAGCGACCATTATATGGCTACATTAACTTTTTATATATGTCAAAATTTTAGTTTATTTTTTGTTGGATCAAAGGACTTCAATATTTGAGATTGCACTCATATTTTTCAAAATTTTCTTTTTGATAATCTTCTATTTCCACATGTGAAGAACAAAGAAATTGTGCCGATAAAAAACCTAAGATTTTAATAAAACTTAAAAATAAAATACATAATAAAATTAAAACATATTCTGAAATTATATTCATTGGATAGCTTGTTGGGAATACCATAATCATTGAAATAAATTTTAAATGAATTCATTTGATCCCCGAAAAGGTAAATCAAAAGTGATTTTTTATTAGCATTTGATAGGTGTAAAGGAGATTCTGCTATGGGTATGGTTTAAAACTAGCGAGGTTCTATCCAAGGGGGTTTGATCTAAGGTGATTTAATCAAACCCTCTTCAATTGGAATCCTTAAAATGGAACTTTTTAAGGCTTAAATCATTATATTTTCTAAAAATATGTGATTTCAGCTAAAATTCGTTCCTCTCAGGAATTGTAAACCACTATTATGATAGCACCCCAAAAAAAAAAATTATTTAAAAATAAAAAAGCCTGATATTTCAAGTTTATAGACAAATTTACTTAGAAATTAATTAAAAAATAAAAAATATAATCCAATCTTAATAAAAATTATATATTTGGAAACTAGACATCATGTTCTCTAATGGGTTTTAATTTCTTAGATTGATTGAGAAAAAAATTCATCAGCTATATTACCAAAGTTGGACATTCCTCTTCAACCTACCTTAATTTTTAAGTTGCAGGTCAAAGGCTTAGGGTCAGTTGCTAAGCCTTTCCCAAGTCTAAAAACTGAGGCTGCATGTGACTTGGAGATTCAAATTTTTAATAATGCGTACATCTTCCTAAAATAGAACACACATACGTATTTTATAACACATATGAGCACTTTTTTTTGCAACATTCATTTTCTATAGTAGGGTCTAAAAGTTTTATTTTCTAATTTTTTTTATTGCAATGTTGTCTTGTGCAATCTCTTAATAGGGCATATTTTATTCAAATTGTTGGAAGAGACAAGTGCAGGTTGAATTTTCTGAAGTGGAATCAAGTACAAGAACATTTTACAAGAAGATTTAGAAAACGAGAACTTTTGGATGTATTTATGATGTTTTTGTACTTCAAAGTTTATAGAAGAAAAGATCTTTAAACTATATAGTTTTATTTGAATATTTGAAGAATGTAGCAATTGGAAAATAGGTTAAGAATCATTTTTTTTTGTTATCAAGAGGGTTTGGTAACCATGGGATCAAAACAAAGGCAAATAAAAAAAGTAGAAAGTTAATGACACTTGAAGAAATTCAAGCAAATAAAGAAATGGTGGCAAGAGACAAAGGGATAGAAGATAAATGATTTATGAAATGAAAAATTTGTAAGCATCTAGTTCTATGAATGTTGAAGAGGAACCATGAACGATGAGATGAATGTAGATGATGCAAATATTGAGATGGTGAATATGGAAGAAAATGCAATTATGGAGACAAGCCCAACTATGCCTTCAACTTAAACTTTGAATGATATGGAAATAGCACCTATGCAAAAAACTTTAGGTATGTCTTCAAATCCACCTCCCAATGATATGGAAAGTGCACCTATTCAAAAAAATTATCTAGGTATTTCTTCAAACCCAAGTCTTGATAATATTGATCTTAGTTATTTAGAAGAAGTTGGAAACACCATTGATGGTATCAATAATTCTAGGGTTGAAACAATGCAAAAATAAAATAATGATGAAATATCTTAAATGAATGCAAATGAGAATGAAATCCCTCATATTGATGAAAATGAGAATGACATCCCTTTTATGTTTGAAAATGAAAATGAAACCCCTTGCGTGAATGGAAATGAAACCCAATTTGTATGAATGAAAATTAAAATATTTTTTTTACAATTGAAAAAGATGTGCTAGATAACCTTCCTGGTAAAGTTTCTTGAAGACAAATGAGATCTTATGGAAATAGAATAGATAAAATATTTTTTTATAGAAATAAATTAGGATTTCAATGTCAACTCATGATGAAATTGATGAGAATGTCGAAAATGAGAAAAGTGATTAAAAGATTAGGCATTTTTGTAAAACCAAAAAAGAGAGATGATTCATCAGAACAAGTCATATCTAGTGTTGCTAATGCTATTGATTTTATAGGTAAGAAAAGTTGATCTAAAGATAAGAATGTAGCTTGTCATGCAATAACTACTGCTCTAGTTAATAAAGAAACTTCAAATAAAAGAATGTTAAGTAAGATTAGTAAATGTATAAAAGTAAATCCTAAAAATTTGATAAGAGCTGATAAAAGAAGAGAAATTATTGAAAATGATACAATTAAGGGTATGTGTAGGATCATCATGGAAAAAATAGGCCCTTAAGAGGCAAAAAATTCAAAAAAATCAGAGTTAGGCAACTTGACATAAAAATTTGAATAAGTTATCTATATTATTTCAAAAATATATAAGAATAAAATTTGTAGCAAATTGAATGTAGTCTCTAAACTTCTATGTTTATTTAAAAAAACAAATAAATCCATTTTGTGAAAATTTGAAATTTAAATGTAGTAGTACTTAAATTTCAGGGAAAAAATAAGAAGTAGGTGTCTATCTGACCACCCTAACCATAATAAAAAGATAAGTATAAGATTTTAGATAGGCAGAGACTTTGTTCCGATGTGTGATGCATATATTTTTGCAATTTTTTTCTAAGGTGCAATAATTAATTATGATTTTTTCATAAATTTTATAAGCGCTTCATATAAAAAACTGTCCGAAAATTTAACTTGGTCAAAACTTCATAAATTTTTATTTTTTTAATCCTATAGTATGAAAAAAATAGAATGTGACACATGTTTAGGATTCAAAAAATGTGATACCATTTAAAAGTTGTAGATGTTTTTCAATCAGCCTAATAATCAGGACTTGAGTTGTAATTTTTTTATTTTTTTTATACAAGGGGTAAATGTTTTTGACTGGAGCTATGAACTGAATACAACTATTCAACAATACCACTCCAACGGGGTTTGAACTTGTACGGCCAAAGGCCTCCACCAGATACAACCATCAATTCATGCCAATAATGTACCGGGATTCTGGAGTCAGAATTCAAATAGAAAATGAATAATAATTATTTATCAAAAACTCAAAATTCCAGGTCATCATCGGCCATATTATCTCCAATTTTGGGCTCATCGCGATCCCGCATTATTACACTTCAATCAAAGTTGAGTTTTTGTGGTAGATCATCAAGGTCGTTACGCAGTTCCAATCCAGAAATCTTTAATCAAAAATATGTGCTTACGATAATGTCAAGATATCAACCGCTCAACACGAGATGTTTTAAAATTAAGGGTGGGTTCCAAAATTCATGAACCTCATCCAAATCATCTCTTAGATATGACACAAACTAAATTATATAAAAAAAAATTAGATGATTCAATCTTACCATTTAATATTAGCATAAGTCAGAGATCATTCAAAAAATGTAAACCTTGGTATATTAGAATTAATAAACAATGAATATCTTGTTGTAACACTCATGTACAATTTTGTTATTATTATGATTTTTTTGATATATACGTTGTACTTTGCATGCTAACCAAATTATGGAAGACATTTGTGGTATTAATATGCCACCTGAAATAATCAAAGATTTTATAGCAGGTTTGTTTTGTGAACCCTCCAATAGAAACTTATTTTATTTAAAAGCATGTAGTTTTGGACAATGTGATAGATGTGATAAATTTTAATTGTTAGGAGAAAGTATGCATGAAAGTAGTTTAGATGCATTTGGAAAATAATGAGTGGATGTTAAAAATTTAAAAATATTGAGTATTCTTTAAAAGATGGAAAATTTGAAAAATGTTGTGAGCTAATTATGGAAAAATTTAGTGTCCATGCATTTATTAAATAATTTAAAGATAAGATTGTACCTAAATATGTTTAACACTCTCAATATGCTCATTGGCTTGATAATCAATTCCATTTATGTAAAAAAACATTCGCAATTCTAGAACCATTGTTAGCAGGCTGTTGATTTTGTTGAAAATTATACTCTTGCTCCACAAGAAGAAATTCAATCACAATATTATAATTCAGTGCAAGTAGCTATATTTATTCATATTGTATATAGACATTCAAATGATAGTAGAGAAGATAATAGATTTTTTTTGAGAGAATACCATTTTTATGTAAGTGATAATCGATTACATTCACCTGAGTTTGTTTAATATCATTTTGATATATTTTATAAAAAATTTAAAAGTGAGTAGAATTCAAATGAGAGAACATCTCATATGGTCAGATAATTGCACGAGTCAATTCAAGAATGCTAGAATATTTTATTGGTTATGTAGAGTTCATAATAAAAATAATATCTAGCACATGTGGAGTTTTTTTGAAGCTGGACATGGTAAAGGAGAACACGATGGAGCAAGTGTATGTGTGAAAAGAGCTCTTGCTAGAGAACAACTAAAATTTGAGGATGTTGTGAAATTCAAATATGCATGTGCAATTGTAGATTGGTGGAATACCAAATTATCTACAAGAACAAATGAGAGCTCAATAATTTGATGCTTCTTTTGGTTAGTTGAAGAAAATGATATTCTTACTTGATAAGATTGTGAAACAATTAATGGATCTAAAAAATGGCATTCATTTAAGAGTTTAAATGCAAACACATGGACAATATGGACAAGGGAGATTGCATGATTTTTTCAATTTTGTATTGCAAGTGATTAGGAGGCATGTGAAAATATAGAATGGTTCGAAGAATGGCAACAAAGATCCCTAACACCTACATTGATGCATGTTCAACAGGGATGACAATTGAAGATGAGCAAGTGTTTGCATCAGATGATTATGATCGTGTTTTGGACCTTGTACAAGAAGGTACATTAAATTGAATTGAATTTTATATGTATGCATGTTTATATGGGAATTAAATATAAGTCACTCTTTATTGAAATTTTTATTTATTTTTGGAAGACATGTGTATGTTGTTGTTGCAGCTGGGGGGAATGAAGAGGAGACAGAGTATTGATTGGCTAGATGTGTTGAGGTAAAACATAAGTTGGTACATCCTAGAGTGGATGATGACAACTTTGAGTATCCAACTGGTTCTATGGTTTTTATTGGCACCTGGCTTTAAAAATATTTGATAAGAAAGAATGGATTGCCTGCATTTGAGTATTATGAAAGACATGAGAAGATTATACATTATTCACATTTGATTTTGGAAACCAATATAAAACTAGAGAGATATCAAGGGAGGCCTACTAATAAAGTGTTATGGAAACTCTCAACGAATAATCATGAGACAATCATAGATGCATTACAGAAAAGAGAGGATGAAAATGGTACAACAGAGTAAATAAATATAGGTAATTATATAGTTGTATATATATTTAATTGATAGTTGATATATAGTTAAAAATTTATCACATATACATGTCTATATATATAAATATATATATATTTGTCTTTAGTAATTTCCTAATTAAAATTTTATATCACATTTTGTTTTAGGTCTCCCAAAACTAGACGCATTACAAAAAATAGCTCGGACATCCAAATATATTACAATGGAATTTGAATCTAGAGAGAGGTAACTATATATAGTTCTAGATACATTTAATTGATATTATAAATATAGAACTAAATAATTCATTTTCATTTTATAAAAACTTTATAATTGATTTCATATCCCCTTAATTCATTCTCTGAGGACCCCTTAAGTCACTCTCTTAATTCCCCTTAAGCCATCCCTTTAGGACCTCTTAAGCCATATCCTCTTATCTACCCTTAATCCATCACCATGCATCCACTTAAGTCACTCTCTTCACTCCCTTGAAGCCATCTTCTCAGTACCCCTTAAGCCATATCCTCATATACCTACCCTTAATCCATCCTCTTGCATCCCCTTAAGTCTCTCTATTAATTCCCCTTAATCCATATCCTTGTATATCTACCCTTAATCCATCATCTTGCATCCCCTTAAGTCACTCTCTCAACACCCCTTAAGCCATCCTCTTATGACTCCTTAAGCCATATCGTCTTATCTACACTTAATCCATAGTCTTGCATCCCCTTAAAGTCACCCTCTCAACACACCTTAAGCCATCCTCTTAGGACCCCTTAATCCATACTCTTATCTACCCTTAATCCATCATCTTGTATCCCCTTAAGTCACTCTCTTAACTCCCCCAAAGTCATCCTCTTAGTACCCCTTAAGCCATATCCTTGTATATATACCCTTAATCCATCCTCTTGCATCCCCTTAAGTCTCTCTATTAATTCCTCTTAATCCATCCTCTTAGGACCCCTTAATCCATATCCTCGTATATCTACCCTTAGTCCATGCTCTTAATTCACTCTCTCAACACCCATAAATCCATCCTCTTAGGACCCCTTAAGTCATATCCTCTTATCTACCCTTAATCCATCATCTTGCATCCCCTTAAGTCACTCTCTCAACACCCCTTAAGCCATCCTCTTGTTGGAAAAATAAGGACACAACTGAGAGGGGGGGTCAATCAATTGTGACAAAAACTTCAACTTTTCTAACTTATCTTAAATTTAATCTCAAATCTGATGAATAAGAAAACAACCACAAGAAATTAACACATCAGAGAGACAAATATCACCAAGATTTTTTACATGGAAACCCTGTTAGGGGAAAAACTACGGTGGATGTTAGTCCACAAGATTATACTCTGTTAAAAGTATAAAGAGAAATAATAAGGGGAATGCACATGCATTCAAGCACACTGCCTAGAGCTCACTGCTCAAATACAAAGGAGGACTCATTGTCCAACAATACAAAAATATGGATTAGATCCACAGAGTGTGAACTGAAAGAATAGCTTCTATACAAGCCTGATTACAGTTCCAATTAAGCTCAGAAAACCTTCTTCACACTTTCTTCAATCTTCTTCACTCTCTTCTCAATAATCAAATGATAGAAACACTATTCACACACTTACACTTTCCTTGGCATACATTCACACTTATGCACACACTAAATTTTCTCAACCAACTGCTCTTATATATCTACTTCATGGGATTTCATCACATCTTAGTCAGCTAGAAAAATAAAACATATTACTGTCGTGTCCCAAAGCATAAAGATCCATAAAACATCATCAACATGTCACAAGAACATGAAAACCAAAGCAGCATGTACAAGAAAATAAAGAGTCTTTTAACCACAAGTTTTCACTCAAGTAATGTGGCTAAAGATAGAGAATGATATACTCCAAGCACTAAGAATACATCCACAAATAAAATTAAATACTAAACACACAATCTTCATTAGGAACACCGAGTAGAGACTACAAAAACATCACAAAGCTACACACACCAAACTTCACATAGACTCCAAACTCGTAGATGATCTAGAAACATTCAGCACAACTCTTTAATCCACAAGCTTAAGTCTCTCAACCTATAGAACAAAACACCTTCATGACTCCACATACCCACTGGGAACCTAGAACACTTCCTTTTACAATTTTCGCAATATCCTCGACATATACAACCTCTAATAAACCAAATGCTAATAGTGTTGAAATAAATGAAAATTGCATATCAATAGCCATATCCACAACATCCAACAATCTCCCCCTTTGGCATTGATGGCAACACATGATATGAAAAATACCATCAACCCAACACACTGACTTCTTCTGCACTTCTCCTCTTGAAAGGATTTTTCATATAACACTTCTCCCCCTTTGACATCAATGGAAAAGGTAACAATTACCTTTCCAAATACATGCTCTAAACCACATATCTTCACATCTAAATACTCCCCTTGAGTAGCAGCCACAAAAACATCAATTCATATTAGAATATAGCAATGAAATTCATGGATTGATGCAAGAAAATGCATCTTTTAGTTCTTATCAGGAGGGGTGATTACCCCTAGCATTCCTCTCAAGAGATACTTCTAAAATTATCCATGGGAAAGGCTTCTAGTGTAAGCAAAATATATTGCAATATGTTCTTTTGGTGGCTGTTCATTCATCCTTTCCCCCATTGGCCCTCCCCAAGTAAGAAAGAACCCAATATTGATATATGTTTAGTCTTGAATGCAAGACCGATTCCTTGAAATATTTATTGCACTTGAGTTGTCACAGTATATAGCAATAGGTTCTTCATATACCACCCTACTATCTCTCATCATCTTTTCATCCATATCACTTGAGTGCAATTATTGGTAGTAGCAATGTATTCTACTTCAACAGTAGATATAGAAATTGAGTTTTTCTTTTTGCTCAACCAGGACACCAATTTCTTCCCTAGGAAGAAAGCACCACCACTAGTACTTTTTATATCATCTATAATTACCAAAATCCACATCAAGATATGCACACAAAGTGAGATCAGTCATCCTTTGGATACCAAAGTCCAAAGTCAACTATTCCTTTTAGATACCTAAAAATTCTCTTCACAACAGTTACATGTGATTCTTTTGGATCTACTTGAAATCTAGCGACCATACATACAACATTCATAATTTTTGGTCTAGTATGAGTCAAGTAAAGCAATCCACCGATCATTGACCTATATATGGATTGATTTTCCTTAGGAGAATTGTCATTCTATGTCAACTTACATCCAGTCACCATGGGAGTACCAATAGGTTTAGAGTCATCCATTCAACTGAGATATTGAAATACCCTTGTCCAACTCCAGTAGAATCGTGTACAGCAAAATCTGTGAAAGAAATCCATCTCTCCACCCCTACTCAATCTCAACATTCTTTCATTTACATCAAAGAACTTCATACATAGATTTGTCATCTCTCTCTGTGATATATCATCAACATGATTCTGTTAATGCCTCCTATCACAGATCCATGAAGTATGCATCTTTTCATGTGACTTTGAGTGAATCCAGCTTCAGAGTATTTTCCCAATCTGCTAGCATACTAGGCTCCAGGCTTCATATAACTATAGTGGCAGTATTTTCTTCAACTTAAACCATAATTTATGTCTATTAGTTGAATCCATCCGTTGTTCAATTTATCTTCTAGTTCTCCATTCAGAAATGTAGACTTTGCATCCATTTGATAGACCTTATGTTCTTGTGTGAAGCCATACAAGAAATAGCTCCAACCTTCTAGTGACAACATAGTGCTGTTTTCAAATCAATACCTTCCATCTGAGAATACCTCTACTTGTCTTGTTTTATCTGATACTTCATTCAGCTTGTTTTCTAAATACCCATTTAGCACCAATCACATTTTTGTCTCTTAGGCCTGCCGTAATCCAAGAACCATGTGTCACTCCTAATCTATAATGTCACTTTGCTCTCTTCATAGCTTCCAAACTGCCATCTTGATAGGCTTCAAGGATTACCCTTTTGTCTAATCTGATATTAGACAATATACTTTTCTCCAGTCACCCTTTTCCTTCTAGTTTGCAAATCTTTACTCTTATCTCCTATAATTTGATTACACGATCTCAGCTTTACATACCTTGGAGTTTTGGGACATTCTTAAACTTTTGACTCTTTTGATCTTTCTTCTACACTTGCATTTTTCTATCTCATGACTGACTTGATTTACCAGAACAAATTAAGGTTCCTTCATTAGAACAAATGGAATAATTTGAAGTAAATTATGTGTTTGAGTATTCTTACCTTGGGTTTTGATGTCTTTGTTTGAATCATAACTACATTGTCTAGATGGTTTGATAGAGTTCTCATCAACTCTGACATTTGCACTTTCAACCATCTTTCTCGATCTTTTGTTATAGCATCAGTAGGCCTTGCTTTTAGTGGAGAAACCTAGGAAGATTCCTTCATTTCTTCTTGCATCAAATTTTCCTATATCATCATCTCTTCTAATATAACACTTGCTTCCAAAAATATTGAAGTACTTAATAGTAGGCTTGTGACCAAACCATAACTCATAAGGTGTCTTACCAGAATTTCCATTAACATTCACCTAGTTCAAATTATACATAGTAGTACTTATTACTTCACTCCAGTACATTTGAGATACATTTCCTTCCATCATCATTGTTCTGGCAGCATCCAAAATTGTTCTATTTTCTCTCTCTGCAACTCCATTTTGTTGAGGGGTTCGAGGAGAAAATAATTATCTTTTAATTCAATGCTCTTCGTAAAAAGAGTTGAACTCCTTGGAAATAAACTCACCACATCTGTCAGATCTCAGGCATTTTATTTTCAGACCTTTCCCATTTTCTACCATAGCCTTGAAACTTTTGAACTTCTCCAATGCTTCACATTTTTCTCTTAAAAAGGAAACCCAAATCATTCTAGAGTAATCATCAATATAACCAACATAAAATACCTTTCTCCATGAATAATTTTGACTCTAGAGGGACCAAAAAGGTTAGTATGTAGTAGCTCCAACAAATTATTTGAATAAAATTGTTTGCTTCGGAAAGAGACTCTAGTTTGTTTACCCATTTGACATTTCTTGCAGATTACATTAGCAGGCTTCACTAACTTAGGTAGATCTCTTACTTATTGAGTAGAAATTATCTTGATAATGTTGTCAAAGTTTACATGACACAACCTCCTATGCCACAACTAGCTCTCATCTACTTGAAAAATTAAACAACTTCCATTAATTAGTAGTATTCAAATGAAAAATATTACCTTTCTTTTGTTTTCCTGTTGCAATCATATTCCTGGAACTTCCACATATCTTGCATCTTCCATCTTTGAATTGAAGATCATATCCTTTGTGAACCATTTTTCCAACACTCAACAGGTTGTGCTTCAGGCCTTCAACATAGAGAACATAATCAATGTTATCCTTACCACCAAGACAAATAGATCCTCTACCATGAATCACACCAACATTGTTATCTCCAAATATTACAACCCCACCATCATACTTCTCTAGACTCATAAATTTTATTTTATCACCAGTCATATGATGTGAGCATCCACTATCAATCACCCACTCATCCTTTTCATCAACTTGGGCTGCAAGAGCTTTTTCATCTTTAGTATATTTGGTAGCCATAGGATTATCTTCAATGGTAGCAATGAAAGCCCATTCATCTTCCTTTCCATTATTTTTATCAGACTCATCATCAGTCACTGCTTCTTTAGCAAAGTAGCATCTCTTTTGGAATCTAGACATTTTAGTCTTAGATCTAGGAACTCTTTCAGGACATCTTGATGCAAAATGACCTATTTTAGTACATGAAAAAAAATTAATATGCAATACATCTTCATACTTACCTTTTCATCTGCCTTCTTCCTTGGACATCAGTGCTTCTAGTTCTTCTACCTCTCTTTCTTTATCTTCAAGTTGTTTCAGTTCTTCATCATACTTGGATATCTTTCTAGAAATTTCTCCTAAGCTATATCATTTCTTGTTACTTCCGGATATAGTGGCCTTGAATGCAGACTCATTCTTTGGTATAGATTCACCAAATTCACTTATTTCAAAAGTAGCAAGCTTCCTGATCAATGTGTCTCTTGTTATCTTGTTTATTGATATGAACTCTTCAATAGCATGAACCTTCATCTTGTAGGAGGGAGGAAATGATCTAAATACTTTAGCCACAATTTCATCCCCATCCACAGAACCACTGGCACCTTTAATACCCATCACAATTTCATTTACACTTTGCATAAAAGAAGTGATATTTTCATCTTTGCCCATCTTCAAATTCTCATACTTTCCTTTCAAGCTCTGTAGCCTAGCCATCTTCACTTGTGCATCTCCTTCATACAAAGTTTCCAGTTTCGTCCAAATCTCATGAGCTTGTCTCTAGACCTAACACATTAGCCATCTCTGAATTTGTCAAAGCACTCACCAAAGCTTCAATAGCCCTAACATTATTTTCAGCATCTTTGATCTCATCAGTAGTGGAGGGATCATTATGAGGTATAGTATATGGATCTCTTGTAATCTTCCAGAAAGCTTCACCAATACACTTTAAGTGGCATTGCATTCTAACTTTCCACATTGAGTAGTTGGTACCATCGAATCTCGGACTATCCTTCTTGAATGTTGTTTCCATCTCAGATCATCTCAATCTTTTAGACTTCTTCAGAGGAACCTGCTCTGATACCAATTGTTGGAAAAATAAGGAAACACAATTGAGAGGGGGGTGAATCAGTTGTGATAAAAAATTCAACTTTTCTAACATATCTTAACTTTAATCTCATATCTGATGAATAAGAAAACAACCACAAGCAATTAACACATTAGAGAGACACATAACACCAATATTTTTTATGTGGAAACCCTATTAGGGGAAAAACCACAGTGGATGTTAGTCCACAAGATTATACTCTGTTAAAAGTATAAAGAGAAATAATAAGGGGAATGCACATGTATTCAGGCACACTGCCTAGACCTCACTACTCAAATACAAAGGATGAATCACTGTCCAACAATACAAAAATATGGATTACATTCATAGAGCATGAACTGAAAGAATAGCTTCTACACAAGCCTGATTACAGTTCCAATTAAGCTCAGAAAACCTTCTTCACACTTTCTTCAATATTCTTCACTCTCTGAGCTCAGTAAACAAATTATAGAAACACTATTTGCACACTTACACTTTCTTTGGCATACATTCATACTTATGCACACACTAAATTCGCTCAACCAACCGCTCTTATATATCCATTCATGGGATTTCATCACATCTTAGTCGGCCAGAAAAATAAAACATATTTTCAATGTCGGCCCAAATTGACAAATAAATTTCTAATACAAAACCACCAAGGTCAACCACAACATAGTGGGGACAAAAAATAATATCTCCAACACAAAAAAAAAATTAATTAATTTCACCAAAAAGATCCACAACACGCTACCATCAACATGTCAGCCAAGAACATGAAAAACTGAGCATGTGCAAGAAAAGATCTTTAACCACGAGCTCACCATGTAATGTGGGCATACCACAAAGATAGAGAATGATCTAGAGACATCCAAGAACACCAAGAAACAATAGAAAAACATCCACAACAATTGAGATTACCATAATCACACAATATTCATTTAGGAACACTAATAGAGACCACAGAAACACTGTCAGGCCACAACACAATCAAAACTTCACATGGACCTCTAAAACTTTCAGTAGATGATCTAGAAACATTCAACAATAAACCCTTTAATCTGCACAAGCTAGTCTTCAATGTACAGAAAAAAACACCTTCATGACCTACACAATTCCACTAGGAACCCAGAACACTTCCTTTTACAACTTTCTCAATATCCTCAACATATACATCCTTTGATAAACCAAATGCTAATAGTCTTGACATCAATGAAAACCACATATCAGTAGCCATATCCACAACATCCAATACCTCTTAGGACCCTTTAATCCATATCCTCTTATCTACGCTTAATCCATCCTCTTTCATCCCCTTAAGTTAGCCTCTCAACTCCCCTTAAGCCATCCTCTTAAGACCCTTTAAGTCATATCCTCTTATCCACCCTTAATCCATTGTCTTACATCCCTTTAAGACACTCTATTAACTTTAGGGTAGAGAATTTATGGTTCATCTCCTAGGCATTAGGTCCTAGGGTTAAGGATTTATGATCTTCATATCCTAGTGTTCATGAGATGCTTAGAATAAAAAATATATATGGCTTAATGGTTTAGGGTTCATCTCCTATGCTTTAGGTTCTATGGTTTAGATTTTAGGAGTTCTAGGGTTCATGAGATGCTTAGAATAACAAATATATATGGGTTAAGGGTTTAGGGCTCATCTTATAGGCCTTAGGTCCTATGGTTGAGGGTTTTGGGTTTTAGGATTCATTAGATCCTTAGAATAACAAATATATATGGGTTAAGTATTTAGGGTTCATCTCCTAGGCTTAAGTTCCATGGTTTAGGGTTTAGTGTTTATAGGGTTCACTAGATGCTTAGAACCTTAGAATAACAAATCTAATATGGGTTAATGGTTTAGGTCCTAGGGATAAGGGTTTAGGATTTATAGGGTTCATGAGATACTTAGAATAACAAATCTATATGGGTTAAGGGTTTAGGGTTTATGGTCTAGGGTTTCTAGGGTTTCTAGGGTTCACGAGATGCTTAGAATAACAAATATATATGGGTTAAGGGTTTAGGGCTCATCTCCTAGGCCTTAGATCAGAGGGTTAAGGGTTTAGGATCTTCATATCCTAGGGTTTGTGAGATGCTTGGAATAACAAATCTATATGGGTTAAGGGTTTAGGATCTTCATATCCTAGGGTTCTTGAGATTCTTAGAATGACAAATCTATATGGGTTAATGGTTTAGAGTTCATCTCCTAGGACATAGGTCCTATGGTTTAGGGTTTCTAGGGTTCACAAGATGCTTAGAATAAAAATTTTATATGAGTTAAGTGTTTAGGGCTCATCTCCTATGCCTTAGATCCTAGAGTTAAGGGTTTAGGATCTTCGTATCCTAGGGTTCATGAGATGCTTAGAATAAAAAATATATATGGGTTAAGAGTTTAGGATCTTCATATCCTAGGGTTCATGAGATGCTTAGAATAAAAAATATATATGGGTTAAGAGTTTAGGATCTTCATATCCTAGGGTTCATGAGATGCTTATAATAACAAATCTATATGGTTTAAGTGTTTAGGGTTCATCTCCTAGGATTTAGGTCTTAGGGTTAAGGTTTTAGGATTCACATCTTAGGCAACTTCATGAGATGCTTAGAATAAAAAATCTATATATGGGTTAAGGTTTTAGGGTTCATCTCCTAGGCTTTGGGTCTTATGGTTTAGGTTTTAGGGTTTCTATGGTTAACGAGATGCTTGGAATAACAAATCTATATGGGTTAAGGGTTTAGGTTTTATGGTTTAAGATTTCTAGGGTTCACGAGATTCTTAGAATAACAAATATATATGGTTTAAGGGTTTAGGTTTTCTAGGGTTCACGAGATTCTTAGAATAAAAAATCTATATGGTTGAAAGGTTTAGGGCTCATCTCATAGGCCTTAGGTCCAATGGTTTATGGTTTAGGGTTTCTATGGTTCATGAGATGCTTATAATAACAAATCTATATGGGTGAAGGGTTTGGGGTTCATCTCCTAGGATTTAGTTCTTAGGGTTATGAGTTTAGGATTCATATCTTAGGGAACTTCATGAGATGCTTAGAATAACAAATCTATATATGGGTTAAGGTTTTAGGGTTCATCTCCTAGGCTTTAGGTCCTAGGGTTAATGGTTTAGTATCTTCATATCCTATGGTTCATAAGATGCTTAGAATAACAAATCTATATGGTTAAGGGTTCAGGGTTCATCTCCTAGGATTTGGGTCCTATAGTTTAGGGTTTAACATTTATGGGGTTCATGAGATGCTTAAAATAAAAAATATATATTGGATAAGGGTTTAGGGTTCATCTCCTAGGCTTTAGGTCTTATGGTTTAGGGTTTATAGGGTTCACGAGTTGCTTAGAACCTTAGAATAAAAAATATAATATGGGTTAAGTGTTTAGGTCCTATGGTTTAGGTTTTAGGATTTCTAGGGTTCACGAGATGCTTAGAATAAAAAATCTATATGGGTTAATGGTTTAGGGTTCATTTCATAGGCTTTAGGTCCTAGGGTTAAGGATTTAGGATTCATATCTTAGGGAACTTCATAATATTCTTAGAATAACAAATCTATATGGATTAATGGTTCAGGGTTCATATCCTAAGATTTAGATCTTAAGGATAAGGGTTTAGGATATTCATATCCTAGGGTTCATGAGATGATTAGAATAACAAATCTATATAGTTCAAGGGTTTAGGATTCATCTCCTAGGTTTTAGGTTCTATGGTTTAGAGTTTAAGGTTTCTAGGGTTCATGAGATGCTTAGAATAACAAATCGAAGGGTTCATGAGATGCATCCCCTTAATCCACTTTCTTGCATCCATTCAATTCATTCTATCAACTCCCCTTAATCCACCCTCTTGCATCCCTTTAAGTCATTCTATCAACTCCCCTTAATCTACCCTCTTGCATCCCCTTAAGCCATCCTCTTAAAGGACCCTTAAGTCATATCTTCTTATATCCCCTTAATCCACCCTCTTGCATCCCCTTAAGCCATCATCTTAAAGGACCCTTAAGTCATATCCTCTTACATCCCTTAATTCACTCTCATAATTTCCCTTAATCCATCCTCTTAGGACCCATTAAGCCATATCCTAGGGTTCATAAGATGCATCCCCTTAGTCCACACTCTTGCATCCCTTTAAGTCATTCTCTTAACTCCCCTTAATCCACCCTCTTGCATCCCTTTAAGTCATTATATTCACTCCCCTTAATCCACCCTCTTACATCTGCTTAAGTCATTGTCTTAACTCCCCTTAAGGCATTTGTTTAGGACCCCTTAAGCTATATCCTCCTAGGTCCCCTTAATCCATCTTATGGAAAACATCACTTGAATTTGTAAGGAATTGATATGATCCAATTTTCTAACTTTTACTATATATTGTTATTTTCTCTCATGAATTATTTAGTTAAATGACTCATAAAAATATTGTTACTTTACTTACATTAATTATTTTTGGAGGTTCTTGTCAAGTCTGTCTACCATGTGATTGTCACTATAAAAGAAAAATATCAAGAGACTATGTAAATATCAATTTGTGGTCTTGATCTAAAAGTTGATAAGCTTTAATTGTATCTATATTCAGATATGTTTCATCATGTTATATAGTTGTATTAAACATCAATATACATTATATATGTTTGTTCAATGTATGGAATTCAATGAACTTATTAATCACTTTTTAAATATCTTGTTCCAATTTTGTCTTTTACAAATCATGTCTCATATTTACCACATTTTATATAATTGTTCAATTGTATAGATTATACATTTTATACATACAAGGAGATAGATTTTTGTTCAATGATTCAAATATTTGCTAGAATATGATCTATGATCTAAAATATTTAAGGAATGTTTTAATTTGTCACCTAACCATGTGATAAATTATTGAAATTTAAGAGTTAATCATTTTAAGACATGTCTAAACTTAATTCAACAATGGCATGTAAATATATATGAAATTTAATTCTAGATAATAATTTATATAGTGAATATTACTTGAAAGTTGGATAAAATATATATACATACATGAGTGCATATAATCATCAAAATGAACATAAAACAATCATAATTGAGTGTTTTAGGTCTCAAAAATGCAGGTTTTGAACCTTAAGAGGGTGCCAATCTCTTAATACGTTTTTGGCTAACGAAGAGGGTAAATATTGTTGATCAACCCCTACTCTTTAGGCTCTGCTAGGCCTAGGTAGGTGTATATTTAAGGTTTGAATGTGGTTTATAAGCTGGGAAATCTACTCACTATGGCACATAGGTGTGAAGTAGATGTAAGGTTTGATAACTAATTCCTATTGTATGATTTAACAATAGAGTGTAAAGGTAGAGTTTATATAAGATTGTCTAAACTTGATCAATGCCTAAATCTATTAGGTGAATGGAGTTCATAGGTGGATGAAGGTGATGGATATAGATATGTAGGGTGGGTAGTTCTACTCAACTTAACTCTAACTGTTGGGTACTTTTAGATGTTTGTACCTTGTACAAACCTGCACATTAGTTGGTAACTGTACTCTTCCTTATAGATCCCAACTTGTTATCCTCCTAAATTAATTTGATAGTATGAATGGATTTTTAATTCTTAGTCTAACAGAAACCAATCAAAATAAACACTTCAAAAGGATTTTAATCCCTAGAGGGAACCAATTGAAATGAATTACCTGAAAGGATTTTAATTCACCCTTAACCAGAACCCAATCAAAACAATCACACAACAAAAAGAAATGTGTCCTGATAATTATATAGATTTGAACAACTTAAGAGAACCACTTTGGAGACAACACAACAACACATAAGAATGAATATCAACACAAAATTTGAACACCAAAATTAAATCACCAATTGTAAATAGTCTTCTCCATTATATTTGCTTCAAAAGATGTACATTAATAACATAAGTTTTTGAGCTATGGAAATGAATGGATGGAATATGCAATCTATCTACTACTGCTAGTGATGATGATAATGATTATGATGATCCTCAAATTGGGCCTTGGTTTCCCTTTTTATATGGGAAGCAACAAGCTACATACCCATTACAAAAAGGTGTGGCATTTGATAAGTAGAAACTTAATAGTTTGCAAGTGGATGCACCATGATCCATTAGTCTTCCAGCTTGCACCCGTGATCACCAAAGACTTGTTCAAGGCTCATGCTCCATGATAATGCATCCATAGTTTCCAAACTTCCATACCCTACCGCCTTTTACTTGGCCCGTGCGATGAATATGTTAATCCTTGATACATGTTCGATATACCCTGTCTTTGCATAAGTATCTGCATTATTTATGATATCCTTCATCATATATTCAAGTTCAAATATTCTTCCTAGTTGCATATGTGTCTTCTTGAGCACCTTATCCTCATCATTAATGTCATCAAGAGAAATTGGTAGATACTGGGCTATCTCATCCTTCCATACATCCCGATCCTTTAAATTTATTTCCTTAAAGAAATTTGGTAGATCCATACTTAGCAACTGACTAAAGTCACTCAATTCTTGTGTCAGGATGTTATGGAAGCTAACATGTGCATTCATGAGCACTTGATATTCTTGAAGCATTCTTTTATTGTCACCTTTCTTTGCCTTTATGTGTAATTCCACTTCCTTCATTTTGTCACACAACCCATTATGTTCTAGCAAAGTTGCATGATATGTTTTGTCGTGGATGATCTAGACCTTGTCAGCAAGTCTAAACATATCATCAAATTTCTTACAAGCTAGTTCTAATGCCATTTCAAATGTGGTGGTTTTTAGTTTTTTCTTCAACTCTTGTTGTCCTTTTTGGACCTTTTCATATTTGTGCCTCCAATAGGTGGTCTCAAGCATTACTTCAAGCACCTTTCTTTCATGTTCAATCAATGGTGAGTAAAGCCCTGAGGAGGAAGGAAATCTATCTCTATAATTTTTCACATCTTGCTTCAACCGAGCTCATTCTCCTCCATCAATCCTTTATTATCTTTGACCAATTTTTGAATTTGAGCCTTGGTAAACTTGGTCGCGTTGACATTCAAATCAATGGTCTCCATAGGTTTGTATCCCCTACTCTCTGTACTAGAAGGTGTCCAAAAATCTAATTATGATCACTAATAAGGGAAGGCCTCTTTCCTGGTGGGTAAAGTGCCCACATCTATAAAGTAGTATTATCAGGGTTATACCCTGATCTAGTATATATCTTATCACTGGCCTCATCTGTCAACTTCAAGGCCTTATTTTCTCTTTTTAAAAAGTTGTTAAACACAATGGCCGAGCTAATGTTCCACCCTAGAAGAATAATGAATCTGACTTCTTGTAGTAGTGCTCTTACTCATTCAAGAGTCATATTATTCATCTCTTCATCAACCTCATGTTGGAGCTCCTTCAAGGCATCTACTTCTTTCTCAGGGTTGATTTATTTTAGCCTTTCTCTTATTATTCTTCCTTTATACTCATAAATGAAAGCCTTAAACTCAAAGGTCTGAAAAAATGTGTCATATGCAATGAATTCTTAGCTAGCACGATGTCTCACATCATCATACAACTCTTTAGATGATTCAAATGTGATCACATTCCTCTCTGGTGGTACTTCATACTAAGGAACAATAGGAATGGTGATATGTGTGACTTCCATGTCCTCCTCAATGTCATCTTCAATTATAGTAGGAGCATCAGCTGAGAAGCTCACATCTAGAGTAGGCTATGGTGACAAATGACTTAAAGGTGCTACACTCTTAGCTTGTCTCCTAGAACTAGTATCTATTCTCCTTTCAAAATTTATGAGGGGTACATCTTTTGTCAGTTCTTCTTCATGTAGAATTAATTGCTCAATCCTTTCCATAGGATCTTTTATTTCATGACAAGCTTCTACATATGATGGATTATAGTTTCTTCTCCAAGCCTTAGCCATAACAATTCTATTGTAGGCATCCTTTCTCATCATCACTTGATTCTCATCACAATTCCTAATTAAATCATCCACATAGAATTCATGTTCATATCCCTTCAGTCTTTGTGAAATATTGGCATCATAAATAAAATGTTTAGGGTCAAATTTTTCCCTCTTATTCCCTAATGGAAAGCCATAATAATCTATTTTATTGCCAACTTTTTCATATCCTATATCAACAATGATGGTGAAGTTGCCGAAGCATAGAGTAGAAGGTATTAAATTTTATCTTTCATACCTTTTTAGGTGCATGAAGGTTGAGTAATCCAATTTCCTTGCAATCTCAAGATATGCAACTCTATCTGCCATAGTTTTAGGCAGTAAGAATGGAGCTGCCTCAAATCCATATACTCTGATCATGGTACAATCCTCAAATGCATACCAATCCCCCCAATTGTGGCTTACCTTTCCTTCAGGGTTTTACTCTTTTGGCATGCGGAATCTCTATATCTCTGAGGATAAATTATAATCACATTTGTGGCCAAGTAACTTATACAAAGGTTTGAAAAAATACTCTTCAAAATATAAATAGTGGGATTTCCCACATCTACTATCCCATATGGACATGCACACCTACACTAGTATATAATTCTTATCATTATCTAGATCATTGATTCTCAACTCCTCTCCCCATATTCCCATCGCCTTCCCTTCATATAGTATCATGTGCATAAGCAACGAGTAATGCTTGAAGTTGACAGCATTTCTATTGTTATTAATGGTAGTAAGAGAAGTATTAATGGCCTTAGACAAATATTCTACATAATCATAAGGCTTGGCGTCTTGGCTTTGGATATCTACAACCAGAACCATGGGATCTATAACCATGTCAGAAAGGGCATCAATTCCTAGTACTTGGCCAACTTAATAGTAGGTGTACTGGTAATATTCTTCAAATGAACTCATAGGAAATGAAATGCAGGTCTTTCATCCCTAGAGAACTTTCTTAACTTTGATTTCCTGGACCCTTGGGTTTGTGCAAAGGTAACTTCCACCTCTTATAACTTGCATCCATGGTCTAATATTCTTCCAACAAATCTCTTATCCGCAATTTTTTCTTCAGGGACATGTCAAATTCAAAGACAGTGCAAATATAATCCTGTGTTATAATAATAAATTGTGATCCATCGTGAGAATAGATTTCCCTCATTTTAGGGTTGTAGTTTCTAGCCAATGCTTTAATCAGCTCTGTGTTAACAAAGACATTAGGCATCACAAGCTTCGCCAGGTTCAAGATCCATGGATTTGAGACAGGCCTATGTCTGTATTTATTTTTGTAATGATATATAAATAAATCATATCCTCTATGCAGAGTCCACACATCTCCTAGATTTTTGTGTTTATCTTCCAATATTTCACATGAAGGATGTAATTGAGTTTTTCTTCTAGACTTTGGCCCAGACCTAGGACACTAATCTATTAATTCTTGGTTTAATGTCTTGGATTTTGTTTAGTTGAGCCAAGGGAACTTAGTTGAATGAGCATTGTGATTTTTGAGCTGCTTTTCATTGTCTAACTCTACCTCCTCAATATTCAACCACAATTCGTAGTGATTCTGATTTTTTTAGGAGTTAGATATATATCGATATTTGGTATGCCTGAACTAGTTTTGGTTCATAAATGGCGCTCATGCCACCTTTGTAATCAACTGCAATATTAATGGAGAATGTCTCTTTTATGACCTTATTAGTCATGTCAACTGGGTGAGACATTATTTCATAATTTCAAAGAGACATTCAAGTTTCTTTCCTCAATCTCGCAAGGTCTCCTCGATAGCTACATTGCATGTTCTTTCCTGTTTGAAATTTTGACATATGAATGTTGATGAGACAAGTGAGCATCTCTCTTCAATAAGCTTATGTCTCCTTGACATACCCATGTTCCTCCTTTCAGTAGTGCTCCTTCAAATAACCCCTTTTATACCTTTAAAATTCTGTAGAGACACGTGGTTATCTCTCTTTGATGTCCCTTAGTCTCATCGATCACTACTGAATTTGGCTCCATTTTTCGATGAACATTCATCAGTCGTTTGACAAATATTTGTTAGAAAAGTGACGAAATGACGAAAAAAAATTTCGTCGCTATTTTTTTGTTGAAATTCCAATGATGCATTAAATGTCAAAATAACGGTGCAGATTTGTCAGTCATTGGCATCATAAAATGACTTGGATGTTCATCAGAATATCAACAAAAATTTTGTCACCATTTCGATGAAATGGGCAAG